>VXBP01007389.1:0-75110 GCA_013400115.1 Rhinopomastus cyanomelas
CTGCTCAGTGGTATGCAATGATAGGACAAGGGGCAATGGTTGTGACCTGGAAAATGGGAGATTCCACATCAAATTGAGAAGAACTTCTTCCCAGTGAGGGTGACAGAGCACTGGAAGGGGCTGCCCAGGGAGATTGTGGAGTCTCCTTCTCTGGAGAAGTTGAAAACCCTCCTGGACATGTTCCTGTGTGACTTGACCTAGGTGATCTTGCTGAGGCAGGGGGATTGGACTGGATGACCTTTGGAAGTCCCTTCCAATCCCTGATGCTCTGCAATCCTGTCATACCCCTGATAAGAATAGCAAATTCAAACTTGTGATGAAAGAACCAGTGATGCTTCATCACACACATTCAAATACTTACTTTAGTGTATTTTAATCATAATTATTTTAATGTAGCTAAGCTAATAGACACTGAGAGGCTGCTCTTTTTCCTGATCACTGGAAGCACCTTTGCTGCCCTTCACTGCTGAGGTGTGGTCGGCTGCAAGCATGAGGCTGCAGCTTCAACAAGGCAACCAAAATTCAAACCCATCCCGTAGAGCAGCAGAGTTCAGAAGTGTCTGTGTTGGCTCTGATGCTCCTTCCAACAGGAGCTCTGCTTGACCCAATTTTCCCTCCTTTTCCAGCGTGAGCGCAGCTAATGCCCCTGAAATGCTTCCAACGTTTGCGTTCAGCGAGTTTGTGCGCTGTGCGGCGCAGCGCCGTTGGCGTTTCCCGGGCACACCAGATGCTCAGCAGCTCTGAATGTCTATATTTACACCGTGTTTGCTTCCTAGGCTGGAGGCCTGGGCTTTGGCTCCACACGCCCTGCGATCGTGCCCGAGCTGATCTCAGCTGCTGGGAAACGGTTCAGAGCATCCTGCCTCAATGCGACCAGAGCCTGGCCTTGGTGCCCTCTCTTTGCCCTTCTCCATGCACCCTCGTTGCTGAAGCAGCAATGACAAGAGAGGTTTAGGATGGCTGTG
Source organism: Rhinopomastus cyanomelas (assembly GCA_013400115.1). NCBI lineage: Eukaryota > Metazoa > Chordata > Aves > Bucerotiformes > Rhinopomastidae > Rhinopomastus > Rhinopomastus cyanomelas. The sequence continues at coordinate 966 of VXBP01007389.1, forward strand.
CAAGGGCACTCAAGCCTGGACTGAGCCACCATGAATTTGATGAAGGGAGCAGAACATCTTCCTTATGAGGGAAGGCTGAGGGAGCTGGGTCTCTTGAGCTGGTAAAAAAGGCACTGAAGGGTGGTCTCATTAATGTTGATCAATATGTGAAGGGTGGGTGTCAGGAGGATGGAGTCAGGCTCTGCTCAGGGGCATCTAATGATAGGACAGGGGGCAATGGGTGTGAGCTGGAACAGAGGAGGTTCCACATACACACGAGAAGGAACTTCCCAGTGAGGGTGACAGAGCACTGGAAGGGGCTGCCCAGGGGAGTTGTGGAATCTCCTTCTCTGGAGATGTTAGAACCCACCTGGACATGTTCCTGTGCAACTTGATCTNCAGGTGACTGCTATTTCTCTTTGCAATGCCATGCAAGAGCAGCCCACATGCTGGGCATCAAATGGAGATTATACAGCTTCACATCTCAGCAATTGTGTCTTTTGCTGGCTGCTTTGAAATTCAAAGTACCAATCTGGCTTTTAAAACCTTGGGTACTCCTAAATTTGAAGTGACTCTGAGGGATAGCTTCACGCGTTCACAAAGCTTTTCGCACAGCTTCCGCTTCGATGTAGATGGATGTCTCTCTCTCTTTATTCCTCCCTGTGAAAGTCTCAGAGTGTGTAGGTGGGTGGCTAGTCAGACTTTTGGGTTGTCTGGCCAGAATCTGTCACACTCCCCAGGGGCTGGGCATCTGCAGAGACGTGATCACGATTCGCTATGGGTTTTGTGCGCCGTTGTAAAGCCATTGGGCAAACCAGAATAAACTCACCACTTCATACTACTGAGCTTGATTTCCACCTCAGCTGGTGTTACTAGAAGGAGCTCAGAGATAAGCAGTGCAGTTGCAATATTAGAGGCAGCATTTAGCCATCCTGTTTGTGCAAGCACCAAGGGAACACCTTTCCCCATCCACAAGACCGTTGGAGAGTGGAGGGGTGGGGGTGAGGATGGGGTGATGGGCTGAGGACACCAGAAAGAAGTAATGAAAACTAAACTCCAGAGCCAGTGAAAGATGGTGACAGCAGAGCTACAGCCATTTGCTGTCTGAATCACCTACCTAGACACAGACATGTGTCTACACACACGCCTTGTGTAGGCGGCTGCTCTCCCAGTGCTGCAGCCGAGGTCTGAGCTGAAGTTTCATTACCCCTGTTTGACAGTCTGCAGCTGATGGCTTTAAACAGCTCTAAATCCTGTCATATAAAAATACTCTTCAGAGAGCGTGAGGAAACCAGAAGTTTGTGGGGTTTTCTTTCCCTTCCTGGCTCTTTCCCAGTGGTGGCTGCAGACATCGGGTGCGTGTGCAGGCGCACAGTCGCGCCGCTCTCCTGATAAAGTGATGGCATAAAAAAGTTTAAAAAGTGAACCCCCCCCCCCAATCAACTCAAACCAGCAGACAAATGAAAGCCAGAAATTAGAACATCAGAATGGCAGCAGGGTAGCAGGGCTGTGTCTTCCTCATCGATCGCAGCCAGGGGTCCGGCAGAAGAGGCACCGAAACCACTACCAAGGGATCAGGCAAAGCTCTGCCTGCTTTGCTACTTGGTTATTATTGGGGAGCAGGTGGATGGTACAGGGGTGGCTTTGCCTGAACTCAGATCCTTGAATTCCATAGGTGATCCTGCTGTGGGGGGGGATTAGCCTAGATGATCTTTCGAGGTCTCTTCCAATCCCTAATGTTCTGTGATTCCATGATTCATATGCTGCAAGCAACCAGCCTTCAGTACTGGGATGATTTCTGGACCAGGGACACTGGAGGTTGTGGATAACTCTGGAGAAGTTTAAAACCCACCTGGACATGTTCCTCTGTGACTGGATCTGGGTGATCTTGCTGTGGTGGGGGGATTGGACCAGATGATCTTACGAGGTCCTTCCAGTCCCTGATGTTCTGTGATTCATTCTGCTGCAATGACCTGTGTCAGGAGGAGACAGCAAATAGCTGGAGTCAAAGCATTTTAGCTGGTCTTGGAAGCTCATCTGCCTCCTCCTGGCAGTCTGCATCCCATAGCCAGCAACAGCTGCAGGCAGGTCTCCTGTCCTTGTCTTTATTTCCCCTTTTGTGAAGAATGTAAGTAATAACGCTGCTACCTACCTCGGAGGAGCGCTGGAATTAATTAATGTTCATAAAGTGCTTTGAAGATAAGATCTAAGTATTATTATTAATAATTTACCTGCAATTTGCTCTGTGCCTTAAAAGACAGAAATAATTCACCACGAAGCGACGTGATAGCACCTAGGGCTATATTAAGGTCTGGGATGGATGTGAAGGGCTTACATTACAGTTAATGTAAACTCCTATGTAGAGGTGCCAAGAGGCAGAGCTGGGCTTTGTGTAAACACCCAGCCAGGACCTCATTATATCACACAGAATTAGTATTTATAGGAAACAAAGATCTTATGAATTATAAGGTACCTATTTCCTGTGATGTGCACAGAGGTTCAGGCTTTCAAAGGAGAACCTGAGAAAGGTACAAATTAATTCATAATATGCATTTAAATATAAGAACAGGAGGGACCTGAAGATATATTAGCCTGGAAGGCAAAGCAGTTGAGGCTTCCCTTGGTTTTCCCAGCCTGAGGCAGTGACCTCTCTGCGTAAATTCTCTCTCATTGTTTATCCTGTTCGTTATTCTAACAAGACCCAAAGTGTGATCATGGGAAACTCTTGATTTGCCAAAGAATCACAGAATAATCCAGGTTGGAAAGGACCTCCTAGATCACAGAGTCCAACCAGACCCACAACAACAAACCTAGATACCTGATGGATGGGCAGGCACAAACTGACCCCCTCCACTAGAGTGGGGCGTGAAGCACCATGGCTACACGTTTCTTAAACATCTCCAGGGATGGTGACTCAACCACCTCCCTGGAGAGGCTCTTCCAGTGCCAACCACTCTTTCTGTAAAGAATTTCTTCCTAATAGCCAATGCAAACCTCCCTTCCCTCAGCTTCAGATCGTTGCTCCTGGATCTATCATTAGTTACTAAGGAGAAGAGGCCAACATCCACCTCTCTACAACATCCTTTCAGGCAGTTGTAGAGGGCAATGAGGTCTCTCAGCCTTCTCTTCTCCAAACTGAACCTTCCCAGCTTCCTCAGCCTCTCCTCATACAAGAAGTCTGAAGCTTTAAGGGAATCAGATTCAGTGCTGGAAAGACAAGACAGCCACGAGCAGAGGTTAGGGTGACCCTGAGACCCATAGCAGCTCTTCCTGCCAGCATAATCAGAGAGATGTGGGATCTCTGTTTCTCACAAGAAAAAATGAGGCAGCTCCAGCAACGCCCTCCCTGTAGCTGGGCAGCAGAGGGATGCTCTCAAGAAGGGCAAAGCCCAGCTCACGTCCCTCTGCTCAGCTGCAGCGCACGCTGCAGTAATTTGCTGTGGAGTCAACTTCTCTTCGTGTGATAAATGAAGAGAAGCCACCAGCAACACTTCATGAATCTCCCCTTTAAACCTTTCCCAAGGATTGTGACACACTTTCCTTCCATAGTTTATGAAGATGGCACAGCCCAGAGGTAGCAGGTTGGAGAGAAATACACCTGCCTGAATAAAGGATTCTTGGCAGCTGCCACGGCCACGAGGCAGTACAGGTGCAGTGGTACCTTCACTCCAGTCTGAGGGCCACGTTATGGGTGGATTTTATGGGCTGAGCATAGCAAGCAGCACGAGGGAGACGATAGTTTTGAGGTCTGACAAGCTTTGTCCAAGTTTTTATTGTACCTGTGACACAACATCTTCCTGAAGCCTTATCAAATTAATATCTCCCAGCTTAATGAAAGGTGATACTAATGAGGACGATCCGGCAGCAAAGATGAACTCAAACTGCTGAAGAGAATGTAAATCATTTGCCTGTGAGCAAGTCTCCACTGAGGGAAAAGGTGCTGTTGGTCTAACAGATCAGACAGTGCTCAGAGGACAACATGGAGGAGCTGGAACAGACACCCTAAGGTACCACGATGTGAACCAAGGATCTCCAGTGCTTGGGGACAACAGGGACTCCTTTTTTGCCTGTCTGGAGATAGGGGTGCAGTTGTGGGCCCCTTAGTTCCAGAAGCTGCTGGAGGGAGTCCAGCGCAGAGCCACAGAGATGATGAAGGGAGGGGAGCATCTCCCTGATGAGGAGAGGCTGAGGGAGCTGGGGCTCTGGAGCTTGGAAAAAAGGAGACTGAGGTGTGACCTCATTTGTGTTGATAATATGTGAAGGGTGGGTGTCAGGAGGATGGAGCCAGGCTCTGCTCAGTGGCATCTAGTGATAGGACAAGGGGCAGCGGGTGTGAGCTGGAACAGAGGAGGTTCCACAACAATCTGAGGAGGTGCTTGTCCACAGTGAGGGTGACAGAGCACTGGAAGGGGCTGATCAGGAGTCTCCTCCTCTGGAGAGAATTAAAACCCACTTGGATACGTTCCTGTGCAACTGGATCTAGGTGATCCTGCTCTGGCAGGGGGATTGAACTCGATGATCCAATCCCTAATCATAGACTCATACAATCACAATTAGGGGTTGGAAGGGACCCCAAAGATCCTCCAGTCCAATCCCCCTGCCACAGCAGGACCACTCAGATCAAGTCACACAGGAACACATCCAGGCTGCTCTCTGATTCTCTCTCATTCTTCATTAAAAAGCTAAAGCAGCACAAAAACCTTCTGTTAGTCTGCACATTCCTGTATCTGAGCAAATGGTTCAGGACTCAGGATTTAGGTTGAACTAAGCAGATTTAATTGAAGGATCTGACCACCATACCTGCTCAAACATTTGCTTGGGAGTGGTAACTTGAGTCCCAGCTCACAGGACAGCAGAGAACAAAGAAGCATCTTGTTGTTTCTTACAATAATACTGGTGTTACAGCTGTTCCACATAGTAATTAGCTGGCAGTTACAGGGATTATGAAGCGAGCTTTCCTCTAAGGAATTACAACTTGTCCTTACAGCAGGCTTCTCAGAGCCTTCCTAGCTCACCTTTGGGATGAGCACACATCAAAGTGCTCAGGGGAAAGTTAATTTGCAGTAAGCAATCCTATGTAAATGTCATTTGTGCAGTGCCCATCTCACCCAGGAGGAAGTGGTCGTGTTCAGAGCAGTCTGTGGCTGCTCTGGATGCTCCTCAGAAAACATCTTGAGAAATAGAGCTGCATCAAACATCAACAACCAGGAGACAAGCAGTGAAATCCTCTTAGTTCCACCCGATCCAGAGCAGGGCTATGACAGTGGCTAACCCAGGAAAACACCCAGCTGATGACAGAATGGAGCCAGCTTCTGTTCTTTCCCGTGTCCCTATTTGTACGTGTATTAGCAGTTCATTATCAAACATTATTTGTAGGCTTGACCATAAAAAGTCATCATTCATGTTCTGTTTCTTCATCTGCATCAGGACTCATCTACAGGTTTCTGGCTTTGGCTCTTTCTCTGAGCGTGACCTAAACTCTTACCCTGTGCTTAGGAAACCTTAGTAGATCAAGAGAAGTTCTCCTCCCTCTCTACTCTGCCCTGGTGAGACCACATCTGGAGTATTATGTCCTGTTCTGCGCCCCTCAGTTCCAGCAGGGCCATGGGGATGGGGATTCCAGAAGTTCCAGGGATGGGGACTCCACCACTGCTCTGGGCAGTCCATTCTAGTGTCTGATCACCCTTTCTGTGAGGAAGGGTTTCCTAACACCCAGCCTAACCCTCCCCTGGTGCAGCTTCAGGCTCTGCCCTCTCATCCTGTCACTAGTTGCCTGGGAGAAGAGCCTGACCCCCACCTGACTACAACGTCCCTTCAGGTAGTTGTAGAGCAGGAGAAGGTCCCCCCTTATATTTATATAAACATGCATATGTTTGTGTCGTGTCCATTCAGCTGCCACTTTAGACACCTTGTTAGATGCCTCTGGTGGTACTAAACCACTCTATACTGACATCTGTGATGAGTTATCAGTACATCTGCCTGGGTAGCAGAGTCTGTGTGGTCTTCATGGTCCATGAGCCATCCCCAGTCATTCACATCTTCATTATAGAGCAGCTGGATCTCGGCCGTATCATTCGTCAAGATCTTAGCTACAGAGGCAGCTGTCAGCCCCTCAGGCTGGTCTCCAACTTTTCCAGTGGGTTCCAGAGTCCAGTGAATTCAGACTATCAAACCCAAGATACTTAACAGCAACCAGGCAATGGAGCACAGTGCAGACATCTCTGCTGTAGAGAGGGCAGTCAGCTTCTCCGTGGTAGCATCATGCCTGCACCTTCTTAAATGATAAAGTTGACATGGCAGTGACAAGCAAAGCTTAGAGATGATCAAATGAAGATTAAATATCAGACTGAAAGGTCTGTTATTCTGGCCCATGGTGCAAAACCTCAGGGGAAGAGGATTTTTCTTTACAAGAAGTGACTGTCAGGTGAAGCTGTTCCCCGACTCAGAAGAAGGACTTGTTGGAGCTTCTCTGTCCTTGCTGTACTTGCATCTCTAATGTGTTACATCTGGTTTGCAATTTGCTGCTTTATAAACTTTTACTGCCAGCACCCTACGTTCCAAGTCTGTCCTTTCAAATGATTCATTCTCAGTCTTTGCTCGCTGTCAGAGACGTAACTCGGGTGGCCACCATGTGATGGGTATTCATGGCCACCCGTCTCTGAAGGCATCTGAAGAAGTCAGATTCTTCAGCCATGAGATTGGCTGGGATGGAATTTGAGTTGCCTGTGGATCCAGGTGTCTTAGGGGCTACTGGCATGTAATGGGATAGAAATAACACAAAGCCTTGCTTGTCTCAGCTCTTTTCCAAGGTCTGTGCTGGTGTTGCTTGTCCCTTTGATCACGGTTTCTTAGGTGCAGATGCTTTCTCTGGATACTTTAATGACCTGAACATGGAGTTTCCATTGTAGACCAAACATGATCTACAAGAGGGACATTGAAGGGCTGCAGAGGGGACAGAAGTGGCTACCAAGCTAGGAAAGGATTTAGAACCTGTGTTGGTGGCTGAGGTATGGTTGAGGGATGTGGAGCCTGGAGGAGATTGAGGGAAGATCTTCTTGCTCTCTACAACTACCTCAAAGGGGGTTGTGGAGAGGTGGAGGTTGGTCTGTTCTCCCTAGTGGCCAGTGATAGGAGGAGGGAAAGTGACCTTAAGCTGCATCATGGGATGTTCATGTTAGATGTCAGGAGGAGTTTCTTCACAGAATCACAGACAAGTAGGGATTGGAAGGGACCTCAAAAGATCACCCAGTCCAATCCACCTGCCACAGCAGGATCACCTAGACCAAGTTACACAGGAAAATGTCCAGGGGGGTTTTCAATATCTCCAGAGAAGGAGACTCCACAACCTCCCTGGGCAGCCCCTTCCAGTGCTCTGTCACCCTCACCATGAAGAAGTTCCTTCTCAGATCGATGTGGAACCTCCTGTCTTCCAGCTCACACCCATTTTCTCTTGTCCTGTCATTAGGTGCCACTGAGCAGAGCCTGGCTTCCTTCTCCTGACACCCAACTGCCAGGGTTGTCAGGCACTGGCCCAGGGAGGGGATTGAGTCCCCATCCTTGGGGATGTTGAAGAGAAGGGTAGCAGTTGCGTTGGGGGAGAGGGTTCAGTGGTGCTGATAGAGCTGGGAAAATACTGGATTTGATGATCCTGAAGGTCTCTTCACCCCAAACTATTGTATGCTTTTATGTTTTTGCATAACAAAGATGATATCACCACATCTCTCAAGCAAATAAATCCTTGCTCAGGCTGCATGAGTCTAGCTCTGATCCTCTTGATCTTCAGATAAGGGTAGTTTTTACGGTAGACGTAGTAAAATACTCTCTAGACACATCTGACCTGTCTGCTGCTCTTAACTGAACTTGTGGAGAGGAGTGTTGCTTAAGCTGTAAGAACTCTGTAGATGTGACATCAAAGATCATGATGATGATTGTTTTTATTACTCTGGGACTGTGACCCTCCCAACAACAGTCGCCGACGTGTTGGAGACTTCTTCCCAAGAGGAGCTCTGGGAGTTGGCATCTTTGTGGTGTTTGGTTGCACAGGGTACTAGTGCGTAGAGCTCTACGCTGAAGTGATGTGTCGGGGGCAGATGCTGGTTTGGATGCTGGTTTCATTTTAAATGTAGAAAGCCCAAGGTATTAAAATTTGTGGGATGAATGTGTCAGGGAGAAGGAGGATCCCACTTCCACTGGAATCTGACTTCTGCTGGGGACAAGCAATAAAAAAAATCACTCGCAGCATCTGCTCGATAAGGAGCCTTAAAGATTGGAAGCTGCTGGTTCCAGGGCTCAGCTTGTCAGCTCCACTGCTGAGCTGCAGCACAGCATGCATTAAGCCCAGGAGCAATGAAAGCCTAAATGCCTTGTGACAGGCAGGAGCTGGGGACCTGGAGACTTGGAAGCTTGGAAGTTTGGTATCCAGCAGCGTCCGCGCTCTCTGTTGCTCTTCAGCCTGCCATGAAAGCAAACCGTCAAGCAGGAGGGAGTCTGAAAAGTAGGGCTTCTTGACCTCAGGGTGGAAAGGTGAGCTGGTAGGAAGCCAAGTGAAGCTCCCAGGCAGTGTTTTCACAGCAATTTCATTGCAATTAAACGATCTCAAAGAAGGATTTTGGTTTTGATGAGTAGGCAGTCCTTCTGCAGGAAGGAAGGAAAAAGTAAACGAAGCTAGGACTCTCCAGTTAGCTACAATAATGGGCCTGTTGTCCCCTGGCTGTGGCACCTGAAGTAAATATTTTCCAGTAAGTGCTGTGGTGAGTGTGAGAGGATGAGGTTGTCTTATGTAGGTAGTATGTGATTGCACTCACAAGTTCCTGATGGGTGTCTTAGACATATGTGTTGATTGTGCTTTGGTATCAGTGCAGGTATCAGTGCAGCCAGGATTGCAGCAGGATCAGATAAAGATGTAGGAGGCAAAAATGTCTGGGCTGACCCTACAGATTCTGTCAAGGGTACGGTCCTGCTTGCCCTTGCCCATTCTCTTCCCTTATGACTTCTCTACAGAATCACAGAACACCAGTGACTGGAAGGGAATTCAAAAGATCATCTAGTCCATTCCCCCTGCCACAGCAGGATCAAGTCACACAGGACTCTGTGCTTGCAGAGTCACACAAACTCAGCTTGAAATCGCAGGTCAAACATCTTGCAGTCCAAGACACCTCACACTTCAAACTATGGCAAATTTCTAAACCATTCTTCATGTGTTCACTTGGAAATTAAACTTCCTTTGCCAGCTCCTTTAAACATACTGTAACTGCTGATCCTGTTCCCATGATTTCTGGAAAAGCATCTAGGGTAGACATTAAATACAGGTCTGTCATGTGGAAGTTACAGGCAAGTCCCATCTTCATAGCTCAGTCCTGTTGGTGGATTCACTTGGGTACCTTTGTTGACTGTGGCAGAATTGCTTTGCTATAAAAGGTAGAAGAACAGCACACAGAAGTGATATCCTGCTGCAGTCTGCTGACAGCAACGAGAGGTGCGTCCGCAGGAAAGCAGCGGGCGTTCTGCAGGACCATCAGACGGGCTGTAGAGTTTTCTCCTTACTCTCATTTTCTAGGACACCGATAATTTAGTGTGTCTCAGCTCAGACAGAAAGAGTCCACTTCCCTCTACTAGCATAAATCTTGAGTAAACCTGAGTTATGATGTGACTGGGATCAAACCAGACCCCTTATTATTTTGTTCTTGTCGTTTTATGTGCGGCCATGAGACTGGATATATAGCAGATGACATCAGAGCTGGAAAAGATTTCGTGAAGTCGGTCTCTCCCCGAGAGCTGTTTGATTGAGTTTGGGACTGTAGCTAATAGACCCTGCACTGCACATCTGTTTAGGTGTTATTACTTTTCTCACGATTAGTAACCTTGGGATGTATTTTTTCAGTGCTTCGGTACTTCAGCTCCTCTTCTCCAGTTGATCCTGTTTGCTTTAAATCTGGTTAGACCTTATTATCTTAAGATATTGGGGTTGTCAGTGCTGGCAGAGTTGAGAATGGCTTGGAATAACCAGAGTGTGCAGTGTCCTTTATACAAAGAGGATGGAGAAATGAGAACTTTTAAAACTGTCAAGACAAATATTGTTCTTGTTGTAGCTAGAGAACTGCCTTGTACAGATACTCTGCCCTGGCACAAGTGTACCCACAAGAGATAGTCCTTTTAAATCAGCGCAGCCTCTAGGATGCACCAAAGCACAGTCTCATAGACTCTATGATCATAAGTCTTGTGTGAACAAAAGATTCCTGACCAAGGAGGCCCTGTGTGCTTCACAGACACGATCAAAGAGCATTAGGGATTGGAAGGGACCTTGAAAGATCATCTAGTCCAACCCCCTGCCAAAGCAAGATCAGCTAGATCCAGTCGCACAGGAACATGCCCAACTGGGTTTTAAATGTCTCCAGAGAAGGAGGCTTCATAACCTCCCTGGGCAGCCCCTTCCAGTGCTCTGTCACCCCCACAAGTTCCTTCTCAGACTGATGTGCAACCTCCTCTGTTCCAGCTCACACCCAGTGCCCTCTTTTCCTATCATTGGATGACACTGAGCGGAGCCTGGCACACCCACCCTTCACATTTATGAGGTCACCCTAGATGACATTGAGAATCATCATGGCTGGAAAGGACCCCCAGGATCATCAAGTCCAGCCCTCATCCCAACAGCTCCTGAACCCGTAAACCACAACCCCAAGTGCTCTAGCTACCGTACAGAGATGGTGACTCCACCACCTCCCTGGGCAGCCCAACCACTCTTTCAGCACAGAACTTCTTCCTAAGGTCCAGTCTGCACTTTCCCTGATGCCACCTGAGGCCATATAAAAACCCAATCAAACCTCACCCACATGAGTCAAGAGGAAGTTTTTCATGATGTCAGGAGTATAATGACTGCAGCATGCAGGACAGGCGAGCTGCTTTGGTTTTGACCAGACACTTCACGAAGTGAAGGTGATCTCCACTTCAGAAACCCAAAAGCCCTGTTTATTTGGAGTCAGCCAGCGTGCTTTGACTAATTCCCGAAGCCTCGGGAGAACAGCGAATTTTACGCTAAATTTATTCATAGGCTGGATGTACCTTTTTATAAAGTGCATAGTAATTCTGATTCGGATGTGCTGATAATACCATCTGCTCAGGCTTGCAAAGGGGAGAGCTGGGTTTACTCCTCTATCTCCGGGGAGGACCTCTGCCTCCTGCATTTATGGGGTTTTCTTCTTTATTTAATTAATTTTGGGGGCGATATGGTAAAAAAAAAGGGGTTATCATTTTGTACAGCAGTTTGAAAACCACAGAAGAAAACCCAGTGGACTTGGGCTCACTGCAGCTGTTAGGCAGTGCACTTCAAACAGCCCAGCACACCAGCAGGAAAATAAACAAGCCCACACCAGACACGGAACGTTCGTCTCACAGGCGGTGAAATCTCGTGTAATAATTTAATTGACATATTTTAAAAATCACCGCAGGCATTCCCAAGCTTTGGCAGAGACAGAGGCCATTTTGCAGGGACATGTTGTCAAAATCCCCAAATCCCAGTGTTGGCTCAGCATTCCGGACCAGTGGCCAGCTTCTTGAGCTGGGTTGCTCGTAGAAACACAGAACCACAGAATTTAGGAGGCTGTAAAAGACCTCTGAGGCCGTAAATCTTATGAGGAGAGATTGAGAGAGTTGGGGTACCTAGTTTGAAGAGACTGGTCAGGCACTGCAATGGGTTGCCCAGGGTGGTGGTTGAGTCCCCATCCCTAGATGAGTTTAAAACATACTTAAATGTACTGCTGGGGGATCTGGTTTAGAGGTGAACGTGTAGAGTAGGGTTGATGGTTGGACTCGATGATCCCAAAGGTCTTTTCCAACCTGAGTGATTCTATGATCAAGTTCAGCCTAGGACCTGACACGATCACATCAGCCAGACCAGGGCACTAAGGGTCACAGCCAGTCTGTCCTTAAACACCTCCAGGGATGTGGATTCCACCACTGCCTTGGGAAGTCCATTCCAGTGTCTTACCACCCTTTCCGTGGGGAAGTCCTTCCTAACATCAAACCTAAGCCTCTCTTGGTGCAGCTTCAGACCTTGACCTCTTGACCTGTTGCTATTTGCCTGGGAGAAGAGCTGACTACAACCTTTCTTCAGGGAGCTGTAGAGAGGGAAAGGCTACCCCTGATTCTCCTCTCTCCAGGCTAAACACCCCCAGCTCCCCCAGCCTCTCCTCATCAGACTTTCCCTCCAGTCCCTTCCCCAGCCTCACTGGTCCTCTGGATCTGCTCCAGCTCCTCAATCTCTTTCTTGAAGTGAGGGGCTCAGAACTGCATGTCCTTTCATACCCTAAAAGACCGTGTAGTACATCTGTCACATTAACAAGGGGCACTGGAAGGATGAGAACTTTCAGAGCACCTTGTACCTCCAAATTTCAAGGCACTTTGCATGCTTTAAATGGCCAACGTATGAGACCCCCCTGCTCCTCCTGCCCTAAGCTCCTTCTGTTGCAAAACGTGTCTGGTACTGATTTCCTCTGTCAAGTGCTTTGGGGACAGGGGAAACAGTCTGAGCAGGGTATCATCCTGACCGAAATAGCCCCGAGGAGAAAAGTCCTGTTTCAGTAGCCTGAGGCTGCAATCATGCCATGTGTCTGCCGTGCACTTCGTGCTCCGCGAGCGGTTCAGCTGACTCCAGTGCTGCTTGAACGGTGCCTTCGGAGCATCTGTCGAGTTCAACGCACGCAGACAAGGCTTTGACCAGCCGTGGACCGCGTGATGCAGCCCTGTTAAAGTCCCCTTGCTGCAGATCTCTGAACCTCTGGGAAGCTCCCCTGAAGAAACCAAAATCACTTTTGATTCCAGGCTCTACCTCATGAAAAAGGGAAGAGATGAAGGAAAAACAGTCAAAAGAGGGAGGAGTGAGCTTCCTGGGAGTACTGGTCGGCAACTGGCTGAACTGGAGCCAGCAGTATGCCAAGTTAGCCTGGAAGGCCAACGGCAACCTGGCTTGGATCAGGAATAGTGTGGCCAGCAGGGCTAGAAACATCATTCTCCCCCTGTAGTGGGCACTGAGGAGGCCTTGCATGGACTACTGGGTGCAGTTCTGGGCCACTCACTTCAAGAAAGAGTAACAGTCTCATAGCTCATATCTCACACACGATGTCTTTCTCCAAGATGGAAGACCCCCCACACAAGCTCTTACAGGCTGTAGACACTATGGGAGATGCAGAATCACAGGACATTAGGGATTGGAAGGGACCTTGAAGGATCATCCAGTCCAACCCCCCTGCCACAGCTAGATCCAGTTGCACAGGAACATGTCCAGGTGGGTTTTAAACATCTCCAGAGAAGGAGACTCCACAACCCCCCTGGGCAGCCCCACCGGTGCAGTATCTCTTCTCTTCTGTCCTCTCAGTTCAAGAGAGAGCAGCAGGCAGTGACTTACCACCCCTCATCTGCAGCTGTTTTGGTATTTAGGTACCTTTCTCCACTTCTATGTCTTTCTCCCTCAGAAAAAAAGGAGTGGGGGGTTAAAAGGGATCAGCTCTTGTTTTCTCCTTCTTTGAATTTGAACGTGAAGGAATCAGGATGCAAAACCAAAACTGGAATGACGTTAAAGCTGTTAAATCACTCCTTCAGCTCTGGGGTGAGAGATGTGTGGCAGTTCAGGAGCCTGGAGAGGACCTAGCATTTGTGTTGGACTTCTGACTAAAGAGTAGGAGAACAGGGGACACTGAGCTGTACCGATGGAGACATCTGCTAAGGGCTGTGCCAGGAGGAGCTGAGAGACACCGCAGAGGGGACTTCTCCCATCGGTACAGAGATGAAAGACAGCCTACAGGTTTTTGCTGCTCAAACTTTTAACAGCAACAGGAAAAACTCATAAATCCAAGCAGGGTGCTTCTCTGGGCCACGAGCTCCAACTAAGGTTCCTGTCCCCACCACCACCCTCTTGTCCGCCCTGTGCAGGATGCATTGACCTGCACTTCAGGTGACAACAAATCATCGCTCTGCCATCCCCAGCTGCTGGCTGCTGCTCGGAGAAGGCTGAGTTGCCTACTGCACAATTATGAAAGCCACACAGCAAGAAAAATCATCGTGCCAAGCAATTTTCCTCTCCTTTAAGACCTCTTTTGTCTCGTTGTCTCTATCTGCCGTTTACTTCAGCTGGTGATGAGTTGCCAGGACATTGTCTCTTCGCTGCATTCTCACAGAAATGCCTGCTTCTTTCCAATTTTCCTTCATCACTCTTCCAGCTGCATGGCCAGCAAGAGAAATGTTTCGTTGCCAGATACCTAGAGCAGCAGTTTTCAAATGCTTAGCTTACGGATCCCTAATAGCTCTCCAGTAGACAGGCAGAATGATTTAGAAATTAAGTGAACACACATTTCCTCCACATCTTTCTTTCAATGTCTGTGGAACCATCTACAGACAGCAGAGCCTTTACAAAACAGAGCTGGAAATCACATCTCAAGAAAGACCCAGATTGCCCTTGGGCTTCTGCATGTCACAAGCTCCCTTTTTCTTCCAATATTCCCCCTTTTCTTCCTTCTTTCTCCACCTGGTTCTGTTTCTTGTCCCTCTCCCATACCTACTCTTTCATATGTAGTGATATCCATCTTCTAGATGTCAAAATGGTGGAGAAACCCATGGTCTACTCTTGTCTTCTGCCCAACCACAGGGTATATAAAAGCTGGGGAAAAGATTGTGGTAGTCTGCTGCTTCTGTGGTGGTTGAGTCCCCATCCCTAGATGAATGTAAAAGATGTGGTGTTGGGGGATCTGGTTTAGGGGTGACCTTGTAGAGTAGGAGTGATGGTTGGACTCAATGGTCCCAAGGGTCTTTTCCTACCTGAATGATTCTGTGATTCCACGTTGAAAAGCGACTGTACATCGGGGTGGATTTGTGGGAGGTCATGAAGGTTTCTGAGGAGCTGCCTTCCACCACCAGAGATGATTTCCCATGCACATTGTGTGTCTCCACCTTAGAGGTGGTTTGGAGGCCAGCGGGGCCAACGCTCTATGCAAATTCTGCACCGTTCATGTCAGCTGAGTGCAAATTAAACAAAGCAAAGCTGCTGTTGCTGAGCAGAACCACTCTGGCACGCAGGACTCCCATTTGGGGGAGTCTCCTGTGAGCCCAGGCCACAGCTCTACACGTAGGTTAAGCCAGGAATAAGCTTCTTCCTGTGAATCGAACTCTCCCTGCCTCCATGGCGAGTCCGGCCACCGCGCCGGTGGAACAGAGCCCCGTTCACAAATGCAGCTGCAGCCATCACCAGGCTTTTTCCAAGAGTCTAAATATTCCTTTGACAGCATGTTTGTGTCGAGCAAACTGGCAAGAGAACTGCTGTTCTCTCCAATTGAAGGGAAACATGTGAGTCCCTTCACTGAGGACTTTGAGCAGCAGAAGCAGCCCCGCTTCCCCACCATTCCCAGCTTTGCCATCCCCTTTCCCTTTCCCCCCCCGAGGTGGTCACGGGTCACTCTTTCCCTTCCCAACCCCGCTGGGTTGTTCCTCTTCGTGCATTGTCCCAGATCAATCCCAGTGACCTTGCTCATCCCCAGATCCCACTGTTGGTGGTTAGGGATCAGTGAAAGAAGAGCTCCAAGCCCCGTGAATCCAGCTGGCAGCAACCAGCCTAGGAGATGTGGTACACTTGGTTTAGAAGAGCAGGTGGGAGCTGTCTTCCGTCCCGTGAAGGGCTTGGGTCACTGCAGCAGATAGTCAACTGCTCGTTTCATAATGCTTGATTTTCTTTCATATTGTGGTTGACACACCAGATGCCGTTGCTTGGGTTGTGTTTCTGGAGGGCCTGAGTGCCTTGCAAATGAGCTCAGAGCTCCTGTCCCAGAGTTTTGTCTTCATGACATTGCTCAAGCATTTTTCTGCATGAGGAAGAGGTAAACGCTAGCTGAAGTCACGAGATGCTCCCCCTCAGTTAGGCAGGAAGACTGATCTAAACGTTGGCCAAGAGCAGCCTTCCTTGTGGACCCTCCCATTGTGATCCCTCCTGTTCTCTGGGGAGCAAGAAACTGGGACCAGTAACTGAACGGCTGTTCCCTCCTGGCAGTGCAGATGCTGAAACCCTCGCCCACTGCTTGGCTCAGGGGATGCTTTGTTTGGCTTGCTCTGTCATTAATAATTCATGTGTCACATCATGGAATGGCTTTCTTGACCATTATGAATTCATCTGGGGCTAATGTGTGTGTGTCACACCCACCGCGACAGGAGACAGCAAAGCAAAACCACCCAGCCACCGGCGAGCATCTTTCTGTCTCTGCTTTGTCCGTTTGTCTGTAACTGATTTGCAGTCCGTTGGTTTTTCAATTTGGCTTTTTGAGGCTGGTTTGCAATTATTCATATCTTTCTTTTGAGGTTTTGGGGGGGATCTTTAAGAAAAAAAAGAGTCTTTGCATCTTTCTGTGAGTCCCGGTTGGGCGCTCTTCAGATACGCGGCAGCGTGAGACAAATGGCCTCCAGTTGCAACAGGGGAGGTTCAGACTGGATCTTAGGAAGAAGTTCTTTACTGAGAGAGTGGTTGGGTGCTGGACCAGGCTGCCCAGGGAGGTGGTGGAGTCTTCATCTCTGGAGGGGTTTGAAAAACGAGTAGCTGGAGCACTTGAGGCCGTGGTCTAGGGGTTCAGGAGCTGTTGGGATGAAGGTTGGACTTGATGACCCTGGAGGTCCTTTCCAGTCATGATTCTGTATTTATAACATCAGTATATATTTGTATATTATTAATGTCTACAAATATTTGAGGGGTGGCTGTTGGGAGGATGGAGCTGGGCTATTCTCAGTGTCATGTAGCGATAGGACGAGGGGCAGTGGGTGTCAGCTGGAACATGGAAGGTTCCTCATCAGCCTGAGAAGGAACTTCTTCCCAGTGAGGGTGACGGAGCACTGGAACAGGCTGCCCAGGGGGGTTGTGGAGTCTCCTTCACTGGAGATGTTCAAGACCCACCTGGACATGTTCCTGTGTGACTTAGTCTGGGTGATCCTGCTGTTGCAGGGGGACTGGACTGGATGATCTTTCGAGGTCCCTTCCAATCCTTAATGATTCTATGATTCTATTATTCCTTTCTTTTCTTCCCCCATCCTTTTGAGCTAGAAACCGTTCCTCATTTGCTCTGTGCAGTGTTCTGGCACACAGAGGCTCTGATCTTGGTGCAGGTCCTTGGCTATCAACAGAACAGCAGGGATGAGCGGGACGTGCCGATAATGCAAGTCACTGCTGTGAGTGAGTGTCTATCACGGGAGATATTGAGCACTCAATTCACTCCCCCTGAGCAAAAACACTCAGGAGCATTTGAAATGCTCCAGGAGCGTATGAAGCACTCACAGAGGGCTGGCAGACATGGTTCTGGCCCTTTGGGGCACCCATAAGCAGCAGCTAGAAGCGAGGCAGAATGCTGTAGGGCACCCCAGATGGCTTTGGATGTCTGCTGTGAGAGAAGTAAACAGAGCCCTGGAGTCTTTCCTTCTTAAACCAGCTCTTAGGCTTCTGCATGATTAATGGCCACATATCATTTTACCTCCTCACTGTTTTCTCCACATGGCAACTAATATGCCCCTACCTACCTCCATCACTGGGAAGAAATTCCTTCTGATATTGATGTGGAACCTCCTGTGTTCCAGCTCACACACATTTCTCCTTGTTCTATCACTACATGACATTGAGAAGAGCCCAGCTCCATCCTCCTGACATCCACCCTTCCCATATTTATAGATATGAATGAGGTCACCCCTCAGTTTCCTCTTCTCTAAGCTCAAGAGACCCAGCTCCCTCAGCCTCTTCTCATAAGGGAGATGCTCCACTTCCTTCATCATCCTCATTGATCTATGCTGGACTCCCTCCAGCAGCTTTGTGTCCTTGAACTGAGTGGCCCAGAACTGGATGAAACACTCCAGATGTGGTCTCACCAGGGCAGAGTAGATGGGGAGAAGAACCACCCCCATTCTGATCCACCCTAGGATGTTGTTGGCCCTCTTGGCCACAAGAGCACACTGCTGAATTTATAATATTTTATTTTAATAATTTAATCCTTCAATTAACATATTTCTATGTATTTATTCCTTAATTAATATGAAAATATGTCTAATATTTGAATTCCTGGAATATTACGTGGCAGGCAAGAGCATCATTGTAATTTCTCCTCCTCCCCCCCTTGTTTTTCCTTTTAATGTTTGTGATTTTAGAAAAACAAATGCCTGCAGGCCATAGCTGGTGTCTCACATCTCACTGCAGTTAGTTCATGAAGATTTAAGACTACCCTGTGCATGGAATTACTCAGGAGAACTTAATCCACAATTTCTGAACAGCTCTGTATTTGGACGTTTGAGGCTGGATTAATCTTTCTTACTTTTGCAACTGAACTGTGATTTCTGCAGCCTGCTTGCCTAGATTTGATCTCTAGCCAACGGAGAATCTCTGCATTAGAGCAGGGTGAATTGCCTTTGGGTGTGGATATATATCTTCACCACTTTTACAGGCAATAGAAGACATCTCAGGTAGCCTAGATGCTTGGCTGCACTGACTGGTTTTACCTGGAAGACTGATTTAAATCCAGAGTGCCCAAGAGTAATGGTGCCTCACTTCGCCTCACAGTGATCTGCTCGGACAGTGGATGTAGTTGAACAGAAGTAGAGCACTGGAGTAGACATTGAGTAAACACGTGCACATACAGGTTATGGGCAGGCAGGGGGATTGGACTGGGTGATCTTTTGACGTCCCTTCCAATCCTTGATGTTCTGTGGTCCTGTGTAGTTGTAGACAGCGCTAAGGTCTTCCCTCAGCCTCCTCTTCTTCAGACTGAATAGCCCCAGCTCCCTCAGCCACTCTTCAAAAGACATGCAGGAGTACTTTTCAAAGATCTATTTTAGTTGATTCATAAGACAAACGTTCCAGGAGCGAAGCCGTGCACCTCTTGTCTCTGCCTTATAACATCCTCTTCTATATAATCACAGCTCGTAAGAACAGAACGAGGAGTCATTCCAAAACAAAGCACAGAGTTGGTGCTCTCGAAAGCATCATCCAGGGATGTGTTGTTTGGGTCTAACAGCACTCTCTTCCATAATGTACTGTACCCCTAATTCCAATTATATACATATATACACAGAGATAGAGAGAGAGAGATGTACACACACTCTTAAGCACTTTCTTTTGTCAGTCTTTTCGATGCTTCATCTCCAGTAGTTGAGTTTGTGAATCACAGAACATTAGGGATTGGAAGGGACTTTGGAAGATCATCCAGTCCAATCCCCTTGCAAGGATCATCTAGATCAAGTCGCACAGGAACATGTCCAGGTGGGTCTTGAACATCTCCAGTGAGGGAGACTCCACAACCCCCCTGTTCCAGTGCTCTGTCACCCTCACCGTGAAGAAGTTCCTTCTCATGTTTATATGGAACCTCTCGTGTTCCAGCTCACATCTGTTGACCCTTGTCCTATCATTGAGTGCCACTGAGCAGAGCCTGGCTCCATCCAACAGCTCCTTAAGCCCTAGCCCATGGCCTCAAGTGCTCTATCTCCTGGTTTTTTAAACACCTCCAGGAATGGTGACTCCACCACCTCCGTGGGCAGTCTGTTCTGTATCAGAAGTGCTGAAAAATGAGCCAGTCAGACACATTTATTTCTGTCAGGGCTCAGACTAAGTGCTCTGAGCTAAATCCAACCTTTGTCGTAGAAAAAGATATGACATTAATGGGGTTTATCTGGTGACCACATGGGAAGTTATTCTCACACAGCCAGCAAAGTGAATTAAACTTGCCATGACCAACGAGCACAGTCCTACACTGCTTTTTTTTTAAATCTATCTTATTCATCTCAAACGTTCAGGTCTCATGGATTATAAAGTCATTAGGAACCACCAGGACATTTCGTATTACCTTCTGTGTGAAGCATTTTCCTTGCTCCACAGGAGCCCAACAATATGTTTTCTTTCTTTCTGCTCTGCTTCTGTTTTATACATTGGGCTCTAGCAGGGGAAAACTTTGCGCCTAAACCTGATGGGATAAGTTGTGAGCAAAACCTACTCTGTGCAAAACAACAGTAACAGACACAAATTAGGGTGGAAAGCTGAGGTTCCTTAGGGTGGAAAGCTGAGGTTCCTCAATTTTCAGGCACTTGGTCAACTTCTGTAGGTCTACTGGGTTGTCAGTTGTCTTTAATTCTCTACGTGCATGTCCCCACCTTATGTTAAATACAACACCACGATGGAGCTCCGTCGACTTTTACTGCATTAGCAATAATTCTTCACAGTGAGGGTGATGGAGCATTGGAACAGGCTGCCCAGGGGGGTTGTGGAGTCTCCTTCTCTGGAGATGTTTAAAACCCGCCTGGACATGTTTCTGTGTGACTTCATCTAGGTGATCCTGCTGTGGTGGGGGGATTGGACTGGATGATCTTTCGAGGTCCCTTCCAATCCCTAATGATTCTATGATTCTACAAGCTTAAGTGGGCAAGTGTGGACTTTTATGGCATCTGCCATGTCTCAATGTTTATAGACTCATAGAATCATTGAGGTTGGAAAAAGACCCTTGGGATCATCAAATCCAGCCATCACCCCTACTCTACAAGGTCACCCTGAAACCAGATCCCCCAACACTACATCTAAGCGACTTTTAAACACATCCAGGGTACTCAACCACCACCATGGGCAGCCCATTCCACTGCCTTCACTCTCTGTGAGGAATTTTTTCCTGATGTCCAGTCTAACCCTCCCCTGTTGGAGCTTGAAGCCCTTCCCTCAGCTTCTGTAGCTAATTACCTGTGAGGAGAGCCCAGCACCAACATCTCTACAGTGCCCTGTCAGAGAGTTGTAGAGAGCAGTGAGGTCTCCCCTCAGCCTCCTCTTGCTCAAACTACACAGCCCCAACTCTCTCCATCTCTCCTCACAAGACTGATTCTCCAGCCCTTCACCAGCTCATACACTGTGGAGATGGCTCCGTTTGCACGAGCCAAGGGTGTGTTTTGCTGGAAAGAGAGAAGCTGGATGCGTGTTTGTCCCTGGAAGAAAGGTGAGCTGAAGGTCTGGCTCCCACTCTCCGTAGTTAGCGATGCAGTGCACACTTTGCTTCAGAACTCTGTTCCAGATAATGCTGTTTCACATCCTCCTGGTGCTCCCTGGCTTGAATTTAATTTGTATGCAGTTTGCATCACTTAGGAACAAGGGGAAAGAAATAACACGGTTGTAGTACATGGTGATGATGCCTTTCTCCCACTTCTTTTTCTGTCTTGAGTAACTGAACCAGAAATTCTCCGGGACAGAGAATGACTCTTAGCATGTCTGTTCAGAGTGGCCAGTGCTCCTTAGGGCAGAGGCTTCTGGGACTACTGAAAAGTAGTCTGTGGAAAAGTGGGGAGAGGAAAGACTGCTCTCTAGTCTCTGCTGCCTGCATTGTCTAGCACTTGATTAGCTACAAAGGGGAACCAAGGTCGTCAAGTCACATATATCCGGCCACGTTGTAGACACTGCTCTTAGTCAAATGGAAGTTGGGTGAGATGAATCCCTCTGGAATGTCTCCTGCAGCACTTAGGTATAAAGGAGCAGACTTAGTGCTTGGCTGCTCTTCCAAAATTGCGGTGGGAACTTTTTCCCTCTAGAGCTATTGGCAGTGTTTTGTGGTGGAGACTCACAGCTCATCTTATCCTGTGTGGAATGAGAAGTAGCATGACATTCCTCAAGGTTATGGGAAAGCCACTGTGAAAACAAAAGACCACATCATGAGGGCTGGCACAAGAAATGAGGCTGTATTGGCTTATTGTGGATAATTTCTGCTCTGGCTGTGAGTCTAGCTGTTTCTGGACAGCCACAGAGGTGGATGTGAGACCAAACATCAGATAGAGGTCATGGGCATCTAGACCGTAACAGTGGGGAGCAAGAAGCTAAACTATTAAGACAACTAATACTGGCGTTCCTCAGAAACCGTGTGTTTGCTATCTAAAGCCACAGTTAGCCAAGTCACACTTTCCTTCTCAACTGACTGGTCTCTTCTCACAAGTAACAAGCTGTAGGGCAAGAAGAAATGGCCTCAAGTTGCACCAGAAGAAGTCTGTGTTGGACTTCAGGAAAATCTTCTTTCCTGAAGGGGTCATTGGAACAGGCTGCCCAGGGAGGTGCTTGTCTTGTCAACCCTGAACATGCTTGGAAGTTGTAAAGATGTGGTTCTTGAAGATATGGTTCAGTGGTAGGTTTGGTAATGTAGACGGTTGGACTCGATGATCATAAAGGTGTTCTCCAGCCTAAATGATTCTGTCATTCTATGACTATGGAACGGGTTCAAGCTACCACAGGGTAGGTTTAGATTCGTCATTAGGAAAGGCTGTTTCACACAGTGGGGTGGTCGAGCACTGGAGTGGTCTTTCCATGGAGGTGACTGAGTCACCATCCCTGGATGTGTTTGAAGATCATTTGGATGAGGTGTTGAGGGATGTGATTTAGGGGTGAACTTGTAAAGTAGAGTAGATGTTTGGACTAGATGATTCCAAGGGTCTTTTCCAACGAGAGTGATTGCGTGATTCTGTGACTTCCTATCAAATGTCTCCCATAAGATAAACAGTCTCCATAACATCCTCTCAGGTAAGGTTAGGAAGTGTGAGGTAGATGGGACAGTGGAATGGATTGAGAACTGGTTGAATAGCAAAATTCAGAGGGTTGTGGTCAATGGTGCAGAGTCTAGCTGGAGGCCTGTGGCTAGTAGTGCTCCGCGGGGGTCGGTACTGGGTCTAGTCCTATTCAATATTCATCAAGGACCTGGCTGGGGGGAGAGAGCACAACCTCAGCAAATGATGGCACAAAACTGGGAGGAGTGGCTGACATGCGGGAAGGCTTTGCTGCTGCTCATCAAGACCTGGACACACTGGAAGGTTGTGCAGAGAGGAACTGATGAAGTACAACAAGGGCAAGTGTAGGGTTCTGCAGCTAGGGAGGAATAACCCTGTGCCCCAGTACATGAGGAGCTGACCTGCTAGAAAGCAGCTCCATGGAAAAACTTCTAGAAGTCCTGGTGGACGACAGGTTGTCCATAGCCAGCAATGTGCCTTTGTGGTTAAGAAGGCCAAAGGTATCTTGAGATGCATTGAGAAGAGCATGGCCAGCAGGTTAAGAGTAGTGCTCCTCCCTCTCTACTCTGCCCTGGAATTCTGCATCCAGTTCTGGGTTCCACAGTTCAAGAAGGATGGGGAACTGCTGAAAGAGGGCACATTGAAGGGCTGTGGAGATGGTTAGGGGGCAGGAACATCTCTTTTATGAGGAAATGCCGAGGGACTTGGGTCTTTTTAGCCCAGAGAAGTCTCAGAGGGGGAATCTTATCAATGCTTATAAGTATCTAAAGAATGAGAGTCAGGAGGGGAGGGTCCATCTTTCTTCAGTGATGACCAATGACAAGACAAGGACTAACTGGTGCAAACTGGAACGCAGGAAGTTCCATCTAATCATGAAGAGGAAATTCTTTACTCTGAGGGTGACAGCACTGAAACAGGCTCCCCAGAGCAGTTGTGAAGTCTCCTTCTCTGGAGGCTTCCCAAACCCACCCGGATGTGTTTCTCTGCAGCCCTCTCCAGGCGACACAGCTCTGGCAGGGGGATTGGACTAGATGTTCTCTAGAGGTCCGGTCCCTTCCAGCCACTGCCGTTCTGTGATTCTGCCACTCCATAAACACCCTTTCCTCCAGTCTGTAAATACATCATCTTCTGCTTCTCCTAGTGGGTTCGTCCTCTGTGGTGTGGAAGAAATGAGCTGATGCAGTGTCTTTCATGAGGCAATTTACCTTTTCCTCGTCACTTTAAAACTTGTGTTGTTTGCCTTGTTGAATATTTTATCATGTTAGCAACCACTTTTTTTAAAGAGGATTAGCTGCTTTATTTGTCTGCATGAAACTGATCCATTCTACAGAGCCCTGTAAAACTTAACCGATAAACAAACCCAATTTCTTCCAGAGCAAGCCCTCGGTGCAGTCTTAGCTCTTGATGCTACAACAGTTTATGCCAAGATACTTCAGTCCTCCTTCTTCTGCCACTGTATCAGACTGATGGTTCTGTCCTAAAGCTTGTTTGTGCACACCACAGAATTAAAGCACTTTAAGGAAATCAGAGAGAGACACCTCAGTGCAGAAGTCCAGGTCTGTAAAACTGAGTGATGAGTTGTGAGTTCCATATTCATAGACTCATAGAATCATTCAGGTTGAAAAAGACCCTTGGGATCATCGAGTCCAACCATCAACCCTACTCTACAAGGTCACCCCAAAACCAGGTCCCCCAACACCACATTTAAGTGACTTTTAAAAGCATCCAGGGATGGGGACTCTACCACCACCCTGGGCAGCCCACTCCAGTGCCTGACCACTCTCTCCAGGAAGGATTTCTCCCTGATGTCCAGTCCAAACCTCTTTCGTTGAAGCTTCAAGCCCTTCCCTCTGCTTCTGTCGCCAATGACCTGTGGGAACAGACCAACATCTCTACAATGGCCTTGCAGATAGTTGCAGAGAGCAGTGAGGTCTCCCCTCAGCCTCCTCTTCCTCAAACTATACAGCCCCAACTCTCTCAATCTCTTCTCATCAGATTCTCGTCATCTCATCTTCTCCAGCTTTGTTGCCCTCCTCTCCAGTCACTTTGCACTCCTATGGGTGAGATGGTGGCCACTAAGTCCAGGTCAAGTGTCAAAGATGTTTTCTAGTATTGCTTCTCAACTTTGAGGAGATCTTGTCTACCTGTAATCTTGTGCAAACAAATCTCATCCATCAGCTCCCTCTCTGTGAGCAAGATTTTCTTGTGCTTTACCCATGGGCCACACTCTTCTGGAAAAGAATGGGATGTGGAACGTACTAGGAACAAAATCTACCTCACAGCATCCTAAATCAGTTTCTTTTCAAACAGCATTTCCCTCTCCACAGCAATTTAGAGACCTTTCAAAGAATAAGATGAGCAAAAATGCTTCTGTAAATGTTACAACAAAGGTCTGTATTGTCCTCCATAGCTAAATTGCCACGGGAAGGAAAGAAAAGGGATGAACACCATCAAGAAATCTGAGAGCAAGCAACTGTGACTGTAGTCTGACAGTGACCAGTGCTTCTCTTCCAGTCCCACGGCTGCAATAGGTCATAGAATCACTACGGATTGGAAGGGACCTCAAAAGATCATCCAGTCCAATCCACTGCGTTTTCCTCTTCATATAGTAAAACAAGAGGCAACCAATCACAGAATCACAGAACATTAGAGATTGGAAGGGACCTCAGAGATCATCCAGTCCCATCCCCCTGCCACAGCAGGATCACCCAGATCAAGTCACATAGGAACATGTCCAAGAGGGTTTGAGATGTCTCTAGAGAAGACTCCACAATCTGCTTTCTCTTGATAGTTGATTAGCCTCTCTGGCTCTTACTAGGGTAGTCAGCAAGGTCTGGCAACTGAGATCTCTCTGCAATTTGCACTACAGTAACTGGGGCTTTGTAGGTGTCAGGTCAGTAATTTTAGGGTGGAGGCTCAAGATCAGCCCATGGGAAATGAAGTGCACGGCAAAGCAGGGTATAATCTTACAGCAAGTGATGTACCTCGTGCTAGTGCTTGCAGGAATGTTGTCCTTACAGGGATATTCAGGGGGGAAAAAAGTCTGTTTTAATTTCTGAAACCCATTTGGCTGCGTTCAGACAAGGAACCTCTTCCCAGAGAAGCTGACAGAGGGACAATGGGTGTGAGCTGGAACAGAGGAGGTTCCACATCAATATGAGAAGGACCTTCTTCCCAGTGAAGGTGACAGAGCACTGGAAGGGGCTGCCCAGGGGGGTTGTGGAGTCTCCTTCACTGGAGATGTTTAAAACCCGCCTGGATGTGTTCCTGTGTGACGTGGTGTAGGTGATCCTGCTGTGACAGGGGGACAGCCTGTGGGGAGAGAATGCTTCTTCTTAACGTTAAATCATAGAATCATCATGGCTGGAAAGGACCTCCAGGGTCATCAAGTCCAACCTTTCTCCCAGTGTCTAACCGCTAGACCACATCCCTAAGCGCCGCGTCCACTCGTTCCTTAAACACCTCCAGGGATGGTGACACCACCACCTCCCTGGGCAATTCATTCCAGCACCTAACCACCCTCTCAGTAAAGAATTTCCTTCTAACATCCAATCTAAACCTCCCCTGATGCAACTTGAGGCCATTTCCCCTCGTCCTATCATCACTAATTGGAGAGAAGAGCCCAACACCAGCCTTGCTACAACCTCCTTGTAGGTAGTTGTAGAGGGCAATAAGGTCCCCTCTCAGTCTGCTCTTTTCCAGACTAAACAACCCCAGCTCCCTCAGCCTCTCCTCATAGGGCAGGGCTTCCAGCCCCTTCACCAGCTTGGTTGCCCTTCTCTGGACTCGCTCCAGCCCCTCAATGTCCTTCCTGTACTGTGGTGACCAAAACTGGACACAGCGCTCGAGCTGCGGTCTCACGAGTGCCGAGTACAGGGGCACAATCACCTTCCTACTCCTGCTGTTCCACGAGCTGGCCTGCTCGAAAGTGTTCTGTCCCTTCCCTGTCTGTGCAAGAAGCCCCAGCAGACTGATTTCCTTTATTTTTACCTAAATTAGCCCTTAGGAGCACCCTGTGCTCTGCATGCTAATAGCTGAATGCTCCCACACACGTTACTACATTCTGGAAGTAAACAGTGTCTCTACGGATCTGTTGGCACTGCTGTAATGATATAAAACGACTCGTAACAGCGCTGAATCAAAGAGTATAACCACTGAAGAGACAAACAAATCATTCTGGGCTCTCTGGAAAAGTAATAACTCTCAGTACTCCCGATGAAAACCTTTTAAGCTGTTTGGCAACAATATTTTCTGCTCCTATTTGTCTTTACTCTAAGTCCATCAGCTGCATTAATAATGGAAGAGGAGGAAGCAGCAACTAAGACAATCTTTGTCTTCCTGACGACACTGGTTGCAGCTCTCTTACAGCTGATTCTTGACCTTATAGAGGCTTTTCTTCCTCCTGAGGGCTGGAATCTGAAGATCAGAGAAGGCTGGCATTTCAAATGAGTTTAATGAGCTTTGAAAAGCCGCACTGTGAAAATATCTGTGGAGAAGAGATTTCAGAGAACTTTTGTAATCTTCACAATCAGTAGTGAAGTTACTGGAAATTCAGTACTGAACATCAGCTGGTTTGTTCCTGGCTGGTGTGGAGAAGGAAGGATGATCTGATTCCCGTTAGTCTCGGCACTGGGTAGCTCTTGGAGGCAGAACACGTCTCCCTTGGCTCACTGCACGGGTTTGTTTTAGCTTTATATTTACATCACAGAATCATAGAACATTAGGGATTGGAAGGGGCACCCAAAGATCATCTAGTCCAACCCCCTGCCAGAGCAGATGACTGTTTAGCAGCATAAGGATGCTGTAAAGGCTGCAGCCTTTGGTCCTCCCTCTTACCTAGCATCTGACTTTCCTGCCTAGCAGGTTAAAGATCTCTCACTCTCTGCCAGTGACAATATCTGACCAGGCATCACAGAATTACTGAGGATGGAAAAGGTCATCCAGCCCAGCCCATGACCTGACATCACCACATCAGCTAGACCAGGGCACTAAGTGCCACAGCCAGTCTGTCCCTAAACACCCCCAGGGATGGGGACTCCACCACTGGGCAGTCCATTCCAGACTCTGATCATCCTTTCCAGAAGGAAGGGCTTCCTAACATCCAACCTAACCCTCATCTGGTGCAGCTTCAGTCTCTGTCCTCTTGTCCAGTCACTAGCTGCCTGGGAGAAGAGTCTGACGCCCACCTGACTACAACCTCCCTTCAGGGAGCTGTAGAGAGAGATAAGGTTCCCCCTGAGTCTCCTCTGGTCTAAACACCCCCAGCTCCCTCAGACTGTCCTCATCAGACTTTCCTTCACCAGCCTCCTTGGTCCTAGCAGAGTTTAGAACATGGCACTCCTCACCCAGCTCAAAGAGTGAGATCACCTAGCCCAACACAAAGGAGAGGTGGTCACAAGCTCTAATCTGTGTGCATCTGTCTCTTCAAAGATGTTGGCTTGTAGGGGATATGAAGTGCTGATGCTATAAGGGGCTCTGGTGTGTCAGAGGTGATGTGCTTGGAAGCTGAGGGTAGAAGGTCCTGGGTACACCTTACCTGAGCTGGGAAATGTGAGTGCTGAGAGAGCAGCAGCAGTGACCAGAGCCAAGCCAGGTGCCTAGTGCGTGGAGAGAGGAAGTTCTACCACCACATCTCCAGAGATCTTCCCCACGGGGTCTTTGATAACAGAATCACAGAACATTAGGGATTGGAAGGGACCTCGAATGGTGGCTGGGAGAGTATATCAGAAAGATTACTGATAACAAATGACTACATGGTGGCTGGTGCCCTCCCCTGCCCACTCAGGATCTTGATAGCACCTTGTCTGCCCGGTGTCCAATGGCTTACACATGCCAGGGCACCCCTAGGACAGGCTAGCGCAGCCAAGTGGCTCCATTCAGAGGAAACACTCTCTGAGGGCTTTCCCATACTTGCCACTCTGTCCTCTCAAAAAGCAGTGGGTAGGATGCACCAAGCTCTCTTCATACCCTGGTGACTCTGGGTGCAAGATCCTCAGAGGACACATACCTGTAGCTCAGAGGCTTTGCAGCCTGTTCCCAGTAGCCACGCAGGAGGTTCTGGTGCCATCCACGACTCTTTGGCTCTCTGCTCTCCTGGCTCTCCTTGGCTGGCAGACGGCACGCTCTGCGGTGAGATACTTGCAGAACAACGTGATTAACGTGGCTGGGAACTCTCTGGCACGGTGTCCTGAGAGATTCTAAGTGCCAGGAAGTCTACTACCTGCAAATATATTTATCTCCCTTTGAATATTTCATCAGGCTGGAATTCATGAACTGCATCCTTTGCACGGAAGTTTTATGAATTATGTACCCACATCGATAAGTTCCTCCTCTGCCCACATTTCACTTTGTCTCAAAGCCTCCATGGGAATCATAGACCATCAAAGCTGCTGCAGGGATTGGTGATCAGATGGCACGCAAGGCCTGCAGAGTCACCCAATTCATGGCCCAGGGAAAAAACCTCTGCTTGCTTGTACGTAGTAGTCTCACATAGAATCATAGANGTCACCTGGGAGCCTCCTCTTCTCCAGACTGAACAGCCCCAACTCCCTCAGTCTGGCCTCAAAGGAGAGGTGCTCCAGCCCTCTGATCATCCTCCTGGCCATCCTGAGGTGCCCAAAACTGGACCCAGGACTCAAGCTTAGTACATGGGGACAATCACCTCCTTACTCCTTCTGGACACACAGTTCCTAATAGAGGCCAGGATGTCATTAGCCTTCTTGGCCACCTGGGCACCCTGCTGGCTCATATTCGGCCTCCTGTCAATTAGAACCCCCAGATCTGTGATGTCCTCTCCTTACAGAGCAGCAGCACTTCAACAATCCCTCCTCCAAATCCTAAGGTGGAACTCTTACTTCCAATGGTCTCGATTCCAATGGGTACCACAGGCAGATAACTTCTTCACAAGTTCAGATGGACTAGTCTTTCAAGGAAGTGGACTCCTGTGTTGTTTCACTGTGTTTCCCATGCTCAGTGAAGCACTGTGGTGTCTCCTCAGCTCTGTTGCTGGTAGAGTGGGCTTGTAACTCAGGACATCACACTGCCTCACAAGTCAACAAATCAGCTGAAGCAACCAGTTACATCCTGGGCACTCTGGTCCTGAGCATCTACTGAGACCTCAGACTACCAGCAGAGCCTCCACTTGGTCAAGTGGCTCAATGTAGGGTCCAACATGGATGTCATACTTCTGCAAATGCTGTTCTGCTACTCGCATGGCCTGAACACACAGCTTCTGTCTTCTGGCTGCTGACTTGATTACAGCAAAGGAGAGATGAGAGAAGAAAACCTCCTTCCCAAGCAAAGAACCACCAAGGCACAATCTGTCTGCAGTTACAATGCTAATGAACCTTGTATGGATTGGTTCTTAGATGGCCAAAGTACTAGTCACCTCTGAGAAATAATTGACTGGAGAGAGACAAGAGTGCCTCTTCAGTTGAGTCCAGCAGTAATAATGTGGTGTTGGATCTCTCCCCTAGGAAATGATGCAGCAAACGGGTTTGTTAAGCCTCTCAGTTCCAGCCTGGCTACTAAAATTTAATGGATGATGTTCTGTGAACACATCGTTCTCAGCTCTCTGGTTCTTCCATACAGATCTTTACCTGCATGTGTTTCCAAGATGCTTAGGTGTAGTGTTGGGGGACCTGGTTTAGGGGTGATCTTGTAGAGTAGGGCTGATGGTTGGACTGGATGATCCCAGGGGTCTTTTCTAACATAGAAGATTCTGTAATTCTGTTTACACTCCTGTGCATCTTGATCTAGGGGATCCTGCTCTTGCAGGGGGATTGGACTAGATGATCTTTCAAGGTCCCTAATGTTCTGTGATTCTGTTATCAAAGACCCCATGGGGAAGATCTCTGGAGATGTGGCAGTAGAATTTCCTCTCCCCATGCACTAGACACCTGGCTTGGCTCTGGTCACTGCTGCTCTCTCAGCACTCACATTTCCCAGCTCAGGAGAGATGTACCTAGGAGCTGCCACCTTCAGCTTCCAAGCTGTGGACTGAAAGCTACAAGCAGCAAGATGAGCAGGAGTTTCAAATGCACATGAGCAATGTAAGTGAAATAAAAAACAGTGACACAAAGCATTGTCTTATTAAAAAACAGCCAAGCAATTGACAGTTAGCTAGTCAGCAAGATGAGGCATGTGATGTCTTCATTGCTGCAGGACAAATGCTATCTTCTGCCTTAAATCTGCCAGCTCCAGAACACTGCCAGCACCAGCACTGCCAGAGAGACCTTCCAACCTGCTAACGAATGCACAAGACACAAGTGTAATGAGGTATCTTCCCTCTTCTTTATGAGAAGGCAGGGAATATAAACATCCCTGACTGGTTTGTATAATAAAGGGAGCTCAGTGCCAACACTGAGAGTCCAGTGTAGAGCAACGAGGATGATGAAGGGAGGGGAGCATCTCCTTTATGAGGAAAGGCTGAGGGAGATGGGTCTCTTGAGCTTGGAGGAGACTGAGGGGTGACCTCATTGATGTCTATAAATATGTGAAGGTGGGTGTCAGAAGGATGGAGCCAGGCTCTGCTCAGTGTCATCTAGTGATAGGACAAGGGGTAACTGGTGTATGCTGGAACATATGAAGTTCCATAGGAATGCAAGAAGGACCTTCTTCCCTGTGAGGGTGACAGAGCCCTGGAAGGGGCTTCCCAGCGAGGTTGTGGAGCCTCCTTCTATAGAGACATTTAAAACCACCTGGATGTGTTCCTGTGTGACTTGGTCTAGGTGATCCTGCTGTGTCAGGGGGATTGGACTAGATGATCTTTGAGGTCCCTTCCAATCCCTGATGGTCTGTGATTGTGATTCTGTGAATGAAAATAGCCAATAATAAATAGCTGTGAGGGTAAAACCATCAAGAAGGCAAATAAACACTACACTAAAAGGTCGGACTTCACAAGGCTTTATCTCCTGCACTGAAGAATGAAGTGATGGACAGAAGAAGGGGAGGAAAAATCCCATTAAAATATAGGACCAGACTGTGTGATAGTGAGGAGGGAGGCGAGAGAACTGTTAATGGGATCTTCACAAAAAGGCAAAAGGGAAGAGGGAGGGAAGCACAATGAATCTGGAAACAGAACGGTGCAGGAGACAGCAGCAGCGTTGGGGATTGTTAGTAATGAGCTATCACAAGTTTTCTTGCAGACTCAGCCTTGTGTCTCTCTCTGCAGCTCTGCATGTGGTCAGAGCTGTAATAGCAAGCAATTCTTCTTTCTTCACCAATTAAGAGATCATAAAACTACACTTATGACTGAATAATAAACTGCATTTCCTTTCTCTCTTCCTAAGGGGAATGCTGAATAGGGTAAACTGCTGATAGCACAGGAGAAGATGGCTTAAGAGGCAAGCATCCAGATTCAGTTTATTGTTCCCTGAGAGGAAAGGATGTTGTTTACTGCCTTACACAGGGTCCCTCCTCTGGACAACAGCAGCTCTGAGAAATCACCCCAGGTACATCCTGCCTGTCATGCTGCTGGCAGGCTCACCCGTGGCTGCTGGATCCGTATTTTAGGATGGATTTTATTACAGCAGCTGTGTAAAAGGTTCCCCAGAGCTGGACTTGTATTTGAAACTTTGCAAGAGAACAGTGTCTACTTGCCACACCACATACTGCCCAAAGTTTAACACTGGCCAACGCACCCAGAAGGACAGGACCATCTAGAGCTTTGTGCCAGTAGTTTGTTGTTATCATAGAATTATAGAATGACAGACCATCAGGGATTGGAAGGGACCTCAAAAGATCATCCAGTCCAATCTTCCTGCCACAGCAGGATCACCCAGACCAAGTCACACAGGAACACATCCAGGTGGGTTTAAAACATCTCCAGAGAAGGAGACTCCACAATCCCCCTGGGCAGCCCCTTCCAGTGCTCTGTCACCCTCACTGGGAAGAAGTTCCTTCTGATGTTTATATGGAACCTCCTATGTTCCAGCTCACACCCTTGCCCCTCATCCTATCACTAGATGACACTGAGCAGAGCCTGACTCCATCCTCCTGACACCCACCCGTAACATATTCACAGGCATTAATGAGGTCACCCCTCAGTCTCCTCTTCTTCAAGCTAAATAGACCCATCTCCCTCAGCCTCTCCTCATCAGGGAGGTGCTCCACCTCCTTCATCATCCTCATTGCTCTACACAGCTCCGTGTCCTTCTTGAACTGAGGGGCCCAGAACAGGACACAAGACTCCAGATGTGGTCTCACCAGGGCAGAGTAGAGGGGGAGAAGAACCTCTCTTGATCTGCTAACCACATCCCTTCTGATCCACCCCAGGATGCTGTTGGCTCTCTTGGCCACAAGCGCCCATTGCTGACTACTGGCCATTCTGCTGCCCACCAGGACCCCCAGGTCCCTTTCTCCTCCACTGCTCTCCAACAGGTCAGTCTCCTATCTAACTGGTACCTGGGATTGTTCCTGCCCAGATGTGAGATTCACAAACTGGAGAAGCATGCTCCTTCCTAAGCAGGAGGAATTTACTAGGTGACACCACAACAGAGTCAAGCAAAAATTAAGAACATGAACATTTTGAGCTCCAAATTTGATTTTCCTTTTGTTTCCTGGGACTGTGCCCTGTCTGAAGCTTCCTAAGGCACAAAGGGACATCTAATGGCTTGTTAATACATTGCAAGCAAGGCCAGTGCTAGAACTGGTGTCATGTGATGAATTGTTCCAGACCTCTGCCAGGTCTCTTTTCTAGACAGTTTTCTGTCTAGCAAGGAATTTGTTTTGGCTTCCTGTTCCTGAGAAGAAAATAAGTTTCTCTTTCAGAGAATTAGGCATCTACTGCTTTCTTAAGAGAAGGTTATAAAGCGAGAGACACTCAGGTTTGTTCACAGAATCACAGAGCATCAGGGATTGGAAGGGACCTTGAAAGATCATCCAGTCCAATCCCCCCACCACAGCAAGATCACCTACAATAAGTTGCACAGGAACATACTCAGGCAGGTTTTAAATGTCTCCAGAGAAGGAGACTCCACAACCCCCCTGGGCAGCCCCTTCCAGGGTTCTGTCATCCTCACTGGGAAGAAGGTCCTTCTCATATTGATGTGGAACCTCCTCTGTTCCACCTTACACCCATTGCCCCTTGTCCTATCATTAGATGACACTGAGCAGAGCCTGGCTCCATCCTCCTGACACCCACCCTTCACACATTTATAGACATCAGTGAGGTCACCCCTCAGTCTCCTCTTCTCCAAGCTCAAGAGGCCCAGCTCACTCAGCCTCTCCTCATAAGGGAGGTGCTCCACTTCCTTCATCATCCTCGTTGCTCTAAGCTGGACACCCTCCAGACACCCCTAAAAGGGATGTAGTCACCTCATTTGTCTTCTCCAGCTTCCCTTCTCTACTGACAAGCAGGCTGCCTTGCAGAAAATTCAGAACTTGAATCAGGTAGACTAATGCAGAAACCAGTTTCCTCCGAACACATTTGGAGCTGTTTCCCACATTTTCATAGCAAACCATCTCTTTGGAAGCATTTTGCCTTCAGCAACGCGAGCGGAACCCGATGTTCAAGGTATTAGCTGTCCCCTAACAGTGCCCGTCTCCCTGCTATTGCCAGCGGGCTCGCTGGTGGGATGGGTTTCAGCAAGAAACCCTCAATGAAATGAAATAACTTTTTGAAAGCAACCTGCTTCCTAAGAGAATAAGCATCAGCGTTTCCAGTGAGGAAAGCATTCCGGAGTATCCGTGGGAAAGCTTTTACTAACCCCCCTGGATACTACGGAATGAATCTAACGCACTGTGCCTCATTAAAAATGGGTGCAGACTGGCTTCCTACAAACCAAACCATTCATATTCCAGGGTTTTTTTCAAGAGTGATTAAAAGGAATTCAATAAGGGAAAAACATCCCTTCATTAGTGCCTGTGGTTGCAAGATCTGGTGAGTGACATTGTATGGGTGCACAGGATCTTGCACCCTAAGACTTGTAAGTAGTGGCAGCACAATGATGATGATGATGAGGTGATGAGATCAGGTGCTTCACGGTAGAGGTGTCTCACACCTGTGGCCATTTCTGCTCCACTGGAGAAACACGCAGTTGTGAGCGCTCAACACCTCTCCACAGATGGCCTTTGCTCCCAGTTCAAACACAACTTGCACAAAGGGCCTTCGAAGACCCATTAGTCTTTATACCCACCCTGCTCCCGTGACGCGTATTGTGGATTCACACGCTCGATGAAAGAGATGGATCAGCTGCTAGAGAGCAGCAGCTTGATTGGGCATCCAGCATGGGTTTGCACCTCCTAGGAGCAGGAGAGGTTGGCTGAAAGAGCTGAATAACGTGTGTTTGATTTGTCCTTTGTCAAGGTCACGCCTGGCTAACTGCCTCTGCAAGAATCCCGGGTGTCAGTAATTTACAGCATCCCCCTCGTCTCTGCAGATGAGTTTTTGTTCTTCTTTTGAAAGTTCTCTTGTCTGCTCTGAACTCTACGGAGGGAAAGTGAGTGAAGGGGCCTCATTATTTTAAATGGGGCTTGACAGAACCTAACAAAGAGCATAAAACAGAGCAATTTTCACAGGCAGTCGCACCCAGGCACTTAAAGCCAGGCTGAGAACTCAATTACAGCCCATTACTGTCGGAGCTGTCTCTCGCTTTCTTGCTCTTTCCCTGTCCATTGGTTTCTGCAAGAGAGACTTGGTCTTGGCAAAGGTCATTCGCTTCAGCTGTAGCGTTTTGGTTAGTGCTTCCCATCAGGCACAGGTCAGTGGGGATCCGAGCGCTCTCACGTGTGTGAGGGGAAAAGCAACCCAAGAGAAATGTGTTTCCCTCTTCCCTGATACAGCAAAATCTGGTCAACTGCAAGGAAGAAGCAGCAGCAAGTTTGCACACTGTGTGTTGTGCAAAAAGTTCCATGACGTGAACCTGTGACACGTCGTGCACACGTGCAGACATCTGTGTCTCTCACCACGTGCCAACATCTGTATCTCTCACCAACGCACGCGTATATTCAGATCTTCCTGACCAAGCGTTCTACACAAAGACTCAGATGGACAACAAAGATGACATGATAACCTTTCCACAATCCATAGTTTCATAATGTCCTTTGGATTGTGTCAAACTCTGTTAGAGAACCTAAAAACCTTTAGAAATCTGAGCCTTGAGAGATTCGTGTCTCTGGATGCTGGTTGAGAGCGTAGGCTGGAAGGTCACATGCAGTGACCTGGTCTAGGTGATCCTGCTGTGGCAGGGGGATTGGACTGGATGATCTTTTGAGGTCCCTTCCAATCCCTAATGATTCTATGATTCTATGATTGAGACTGAAGCAAGAGAAGCACCTGCATTCTCTAAGGACCTCAGGACCATCTTTTGTAAGTCTTGGGGATCAGGAGATGTTCCTAGGGACTGGAGGATAGCAAATGTCACTCCAATCTTCAAAAAGGGTAAGAAGGAGGACCCAGGGAACTATAGACCGGTCAGCCTCACCTCCATGCCAGGAAAGGTGATGGAACACACCCTGGAACAGGCTGCAGGGGGTGGGGGTTGTGGAGCCTCCTTCTCTGGAGAAGCTTAAACCCTGCCTGGATATGTTCATGTGCAACTTGATCTAGGGGATCCTGCTGTGGCAGAGGGATTGGACTGGATGATCTTTCCAGGTCCCTTCCAATTCCTAATTGTTCTGTGATTCTATGACTGGATCTAGAGGATCCTGCTGTGGCAGGGGGGTTGGACTGGATGATCTTTTGAGGTCCCTTTAGATCTCCAATGATTCTATGATACTGTTTTTAGTACAAGGGCATTAGCACCTGCATCGTGTACTGGTTTTGCTGGTAAACCTTAGACTCAGCTATTATTTCTGCTACCAGTCTCCACCATCTTCTCTAGAGACTCTAACAGACACATGAAAGCAGTTTACCTGCTTCACCCAGTGTTTTCTGAGAAAATAAGAGGCTTCCTGCAGCTTTTCAGATAAACATGTTTGCATTTAAGGACTTAATGTTCCTGGAAAGCCACTTAAACATTCCAGACAGCAAGTGCAATGCTAGTTTTCCAAAGAGCAGAGTGGAGCTGAACTCTGACCAGCTGCTTAGAAAGGCCAAGGCACTGCCTGTGAGGTGGTCCTTGCACAACAGCCTGCAGATGCTCAGTCCTGTGCCCCCAAAGCTGCCATCTGACTGGCTGCAGTCTCTTCCCCAGCAGCTGTATTATTAAGAACCAAGATCCCAAGGAAGTTGGGGGGGGGGGGGTCAATAAAGCTCAGGGAGGAACATTTATATCAGAATCTTTTTTATCCTGTTTGTTCAAAGGGTTTTCACTTTGTCATGTTTGCATATCCCACTATGGTCAAACACCCCCCTAGGCAAACCCACTTTCTCCTCTCCCAGGTAGCTGCTGACGCCTGCAAATATTTGACAGTTCTGCAGTCAGGTTTTAGCATGTTTGGTCTCAGCCACTACAAGAATTATTGTGCTATCAAGTGTGCAGAAGGTTATTTTCAGTCATGACTACTTTTCTCCCTGGCTGTTGATGAGGTTGAAAGACATCTTGAAGCACTTGGATGCTGCTGACATCTAAGTAGGTTTCCC
Source organism: Rhinopomastus cyanomelas (assembly GCA_013400115.1). Lineage (NCBI taxonomy): Eukaryota > Metazoa > Chordata > Aves > Bucerotiformes > Rhinopomastidae > Rhinopomastus > Rhinopomastus cyanomelas. The sequence goes on from VXBP01007389.1 coordinate 37,987, forward strand.
TGAGAAGCTGTGCAGTGCTCAGGTGATACCCATCCCTTACACTACGTGTTGCTCCTACCAGCGTTTTCAGAGCTCTGAGAGTAAATCTGATTCTCCTGTTTCTGGCAGGATTGCTTATTTTTACACTGTCAGGGTAATGGCTGCGTTTCTGCAGTGCTTGAAATAACAGCACCAGACATGAAGTGGGACCTCCAGGACACACCGTGGTGCAACAAACGTCACTATTTCTCTTGCTGTTTTATTCTCCTCCTATTCCTTCTTTTTTTCTTCTGCATAAACTCATTCATCTCTATTTACTCCTGAACAATGATGTTCCACTTCTGTCACAGAATCACCAAACATTAGGGATTGGAAGGGACCTCGAAAGATCATCCAGTCCAATCCCCCTGCCACAGCAGGGTTATCTAGATCCAGTCACACAGGAACACATCCAGGTGGGTTTTAAATGTCTCCAGAGAAGGAGACTCCACAACCCCCCTGGGCAGCCCCTTCCAGTGCTCTGTCACCCTCACTGGGAAGAAGGTCCTTCTCATATTTATTGATGTGGAACCTCTTCTGTTCCAGCTCACACTTGTTGCCCCTTGTCCTATAATTAGATGCCCCTGAGCAGAGCCTGGCTTCATCCTCCTGACTTGATCTAGGAGTTCCTGCTCTGGCAGGGGGACTGGACTAGATGATCTTTCGAGGTCCCTTCCAATCCCTAATGATTCTATGATTCTGTGATGCTATATATTTATCAACATGAATGAAGTCGCCCCTCAATCTCCTTCCTTCCAACCTAAAGAGATTTCAGTCCACTCTCCCATCTACATATCAATAATTTTAAGCAGTCTTCATCCTGTCAAACTCTAAATTGGATTTCTTTGGAAATCAAACATTTAAAAGCCCACCATCTGATCTTATTTTCATGTAGATGGATGAAAATAACCAATAATCTCACCAATCTCGAGATGCACCCTACTGCTCATTGAAGACAATGAGAATCTTCATGTTCAGAAAAAGATACAGAAATTGTGCATCATCTGAGGCTGCATCAGCAAGAGAAGCAGGTGATTTGCAGATAGTCAGAACAAAAAGGAATTTGAGGAAAAAGAGTCGTAAGCTTCTCTGTCTTTAATCTCAAAGACACTATATAGAGTCACAGAACGTGTTGGGCTGGAAGGGACTTTGAAAGGTCATCTAGTCCAACACCTCTGCAGTGAGCAGGGACATCTTTAACTAGATCAGGTTGCTCAAGCCTGACCTTGAATGCCTCCAGGGATGAAACTTCTACGACCTCTCTGGACAACCTCTTCCAGTGGTTCACTATCATCATTGCGAAGAACTTTCTTCTAATATCTGATCTAAATCTATCCTGCTCCTAATTTAAAAGCACTGCCCCTTGCCCTGTCCTCATCCTCAACCCTTTGTCAGAGAACACAAAGAAAAAGCTGCACCACTAGCTCTTTACTTTCCACCCTTGATCCCTACAGCTTTCTACACACTGCTGAATAACGATGAATACAGGGGCTCAGGTAAACCCTTCCAACACGACCTTGGTTCTCACAGAAGTAGGATTCACAGAAATCCTGAGACAAACTTCTTCTCTGAGACAAGCTACGCCTTAAAAACTGCTCAGCACAAACCCTCTTCCACCGTTCTGAGTATCTTAATCCATTCTACTAAGCTTCATCCATCACCTGGAAGAACATGGCAAATGAGTTAATTTAGTTCTCGTTCCCCACTAGCTCCACCGCTTCCTATGCATCAACATCAGCAGTTACTCTGGAAGGAAGAATAATAAAGGAAAAATCTTGTTTTAGGAAGTTTATGAGGAGTTATATATAGCAGGAGATATGTGTTGTATGAGGATGACTTCTTCAGGCCGACACACCAGCAGGCTGTGCTGCTGTCATTCAGCAGGACCCGGACAGGCTGGAGAGCTGGGTGGGTAGAAATTGAATGAACTATAACAAGGGCAGTGTGGAGTCTGGCATCTGGGCAAGAACAACCCCAGGGACCAGTAGAGGGTAGGGACTGACCTACTGGAAAGTAGTGGAGGAGAAAGGGACCTGGGGGTGCTGGTGGACAACAGGATGACCATGAGCCAGCAGTGTGCTCTTGTGGCCAAGAAGACAGGCCACAGTGCCTGTCTTTTCAAGAGGGTTTGTACAGACAGGACAAGGAGCAAAGGGTTCAAGCTGGGAAAGGCTACGTTTAGGCTAGATATTAGAAAAGAGTTCTTCAGTGTGAGGGTGGTTGATGGCTGGAATGGGCTGCCCAGAGAGGTGGTGGGGGCCCCATCCCTGGAGACATTTGAAGTCAGGTTTGTTGAGGCTCTGAGCAGCCTGACCTAGGTAGAGTTGTCCTGTGTAGGGACGTTGAACCAGATGACCTCTGGAGGACCCTTCTACCCTGGAGTATTCTATGATCCTACGATCTCTTTTCACTTGCACCCTGTGATAGAACAAGGGGCAACAGGTTGGAGCACAAGAAAATCCACCTCACTACGAGGAAAAACCTCTTTACTGTAAGGGTGACAGAGCACTGGAACAGGCTGCCCAGGGAGGTTGTGGAGTCTCCTTCTCTGGAGACTTTCAAGACCCATCTGGATGCATTTATGTGAAATCTTAGCTTCTATGGTCCCGCTCAAGTGGGGCAGTTGGACTCAATGGCCCCTGGAGGTCCCTTCCATGATCCTCATGGTCCCAGATCCTCATGACCCATGAGTCTGTGTATCACATCTAACAAGAAGAAAGGGACACAATGCTCTGTGCTTTCCAGCTCTGCATGGAACAGTAGCACTCATTCATTTTTAGACAGGCTTCACTATATTTTTTAGCTGGATGGGGGCCCCACGTGAAGACATTTACAGAGAAACCATTTGTGCTGGAGTTCAGGACGCGTCCCACAGCATCCAGCTACGCTTAGCGGAGTCTCACGGGTGTGAGCAGGTCCATAACCTATTAATTAAAAATGGCGTAGCACAAAGGGACCCAGAAGGCTGCGGTAGTGCCTGATAGACAATTAGAACCGAGTGCTCCTAGCTTTGTTGTTCGCCCGCAGTGACGGAAACGAGCAATCAGAGAGCTCAATAAAAACCTCTCAGTCTGGGTGGAAAGACACATGTTTTGTGCAGGAGTGGAAAATGCTAATCTGCTTGCGAGCCGTGTTACAAATCTGCTTCTTCGTGTTATGAATCTCCGGGTGACAGAGCTGGTTTAAATGATTTACCTTCTGCCAACATTCACTCCCTCACTTCCATCCATTCTGCTGTTTGTGTGGGCTTGGTCTGAAGACGTGGAAAGTCATCTGTTTCACACAAACACAGACAGTTCTGTGTTTTTACCCAAAAACTCTCCAGAAGAGGTTGCTTTCTTTTAGCAGGATTATAGCCACAGAGGCAATTTAGAGTAGAGCACTGATGAGGGGCTGGCTGAGACAGCAATGGGCGCTTGTGGCCAAGGTGGCCAACAGCATCCTGGGGTGGGTAAGAACAAGAGTGATTAGTGGATAGAGAGAGGTTCTCCTCCGCCTCTACTCTACCCCAGTGGGACCACAGCTGGAATACTGTGTCCAGGTCTGAGCCCCTCAGTTCCAGAAGGACACAGAGCTACTGGAGAGAGACACAAAGATAATGAAGGGAGTGGAACATCTTCCTGCTGAGGAAAGGCTGAGGGAGCTGGGTTTCTTGAGCTTGGCAAAGAAGAGACTTAGGGTTGACCCTGTTAATATTGATAAATAGGGAAAGGGTGGGTGTCAGGAGGATGGCGCCAGGCCCTTCTCAGTGTCATCTAATGATAGGACAAGGGACCATGGGTGTGAGCTGGAACACAGGAGATTCCACATAAATTTGAGAAGGAACTTCTTCCCAGTGAGGGTGACGGAGCACTGGAAGGGGCTGCCAGGAGGCTGTGGAGTCTCCTTCTCTGGAGATGTTTAAAACCTGCCTGGCCATGCTCATGTGCCACTGGATCTAGGGGATCCTGCTGTGGTGGGGTGATTGAAAAGATGATCTTTCAAGGTCTCTTCCAATCCCTAGTGTTCTGTGGTTCAGTAATTACTAATAGTTCATTGGTGATGGAAGAGAAGGATCAAAGGCAGAAAGAAGTCAAGCAGTCTCCCATGCTATAGGCTGCCACATTGAACATTGCTCTGAGTATTTGAGGAATATTTTCTTTCACTGACTGATCCAAAAGTAACTACAGGAAACATCTAGGCCAGGATTCTTCTCTAGCAGGAAAAGATCAGGTTTAGCAATACCGTCAAAGTGAGTTGACGACGTGTATGTTCCTGTGTGACTTGATCTAGGTGGTCCTGCTTGATGGGGGGATTGGACTAGATGACCCATCGAGGTCCCTTCCAATCCCTAATGTTCTGTGATTCTCTGAATGCTGTCCAGTAGCAAACAGCCCACAACTTGGTACATAATTCAACCCAAATCAATTGCAATTGAAGTTTGAAGTGTTTAAAACCGTGTACGTTACGTTCTTCTTTCCTCTCTGTTTTAATTGTGATCAAAGTGTGCGCAGCCCTTTGAAGAGAAAGGCTGGGATTATCCACACTGGCTTCCACTCAAACCAGAAGTGACTAGATGTCATTACAGACCCCATCTTCCTTCCAAGATATGTGGAACCCATTGCTGTAGATAACCATTGCACCTTTTAACTACTCAGCCTTCAAATCTTTTAAATATGAGCCTGTCGGGTCTGATTCTACGATCAGATCCTGCCTTTGATCAAGGCAGACTTGAGCCATTCTGATCACTACCCTGAAGTCAAATTTACTTCGCATACAGCATTTCTCTCACTGAATCCATGTCAGGTATTGTGCCCGTGTCTCCATCAACTGTGGATGTTTTGGACAAATTGTTTAATGCTTTTTTGTCTTCATCTTTGGCAGAATTTTTATTATGGGAAAAGCAAGCAGTTAAGTCTGCTTTGTCTTGGGATGTTTTGCCGTAGAGCTGGTGAGCTTGGGATGCATCCCTAATTGTCTGCCCAGGCCATTCACCTACATTATGTCAGAGCTGATTTAATTATCCTTAAAAGCTTCCCTCAAGATGAAATCCCAGCCTAGCCCTAACTCTAAAGCATGCTCAGAATTTTTTGCTGTCCTTAAAACACCAAACCTCTGTTACAAGAATGAGTTGCACTACAGAGAGGATGCACACTGGTTTTTACTACTGGGAGAGCAAACACTGCCACAGCCCCATGAAGTTTTGTGCCCTAACATCCTTTCTCTTCAGTGCTCCAGAGCATCTCCCAGCCCAGCTTTTACACTAAACATTTTTACAGCTCAAAACTCATGCAATTACCTGACTCATTGTTTTCTAGAGAACTAAGCTGAAAATCATTTCTGCTCCCTGAAGGAAGCTGCTAAGTACTTGTGAAAAATTAAAAAGCATACATTTTGGGGCAAAAAGTGTTCAGCCTTTCCTCTCTTCATCACTCCACTCTCTTCATCATCTTCGTGGCGCTGCGGTGGTCTCTCTCAAACTGTTCTATATCCTTGAACTGAGGGGCTCAGGACACAATATTCCAGCTGTGGTCTCACCAGAGCAGAGCAGAGGGTCAGGAGAACCTCCCTCGATCTACTAACCACCTATAGATATGTTTCTCCTTAAGGAGGTTTGTTATTCAACAGAATCAATATTGTTTCAGATAAAAATATGTATGTGCACACATTTGTCAAAGACACTTGTCTTCAGAGGACACTCCCTCTTTGGAATAAGTGCTGCTAAATACCTGCCTTGAGCCACCTTCACGCTGCACCCAAGGTTTGCTGGTGGGCCCCATTCTTTGATGCTCATTGCAGGAGACAAATCTAGGGTTAAGTGAAGCTTCGTATGACGACCCTAAAAATAGAGGAAGGGCTTTATGTGTCCAAATAGTCTCTTGTCAGACCACAGAATCACAGAACATTAGGGATGGGAAGGGATCTCGAAAGATCATCCACTCCAAGACCCCCACCACAGCAGGACTACCTACATCAGGTAGGAACACATCCAAGATCTATTACCCATATCCTTAATGTGCCTCTCATACTAACTTTCAGTATTTGCTAAAGATAAAGGGGAAGTTTGACATTGTTCATGGCTTTTGAGGTGTGTGTTGTGTAAAATGTTGTAAAACTGTTAAGAATGTTAAGAACTAGGGTTTTGGACTAGCGGAGGACGAGTCCTCTCTCTTGTCTCCAGAGAAGTTATCAATCTGACATTTGTCTCTAAATGTCAGCAAGACCAGAATAGGTGACATGAGTCACTGAACTTTTGTTGCTGTTGGGTAGGAAGGAAGGATGGCAAGTTTAAAATAAGAGTCTGGAAAGGAGAGATGAGGATGATGTTTCCTGCTGTTGTCTGCCCATGTCAGGGTGTGGATGCAAAAGCAGCAAAGCAGTTCACTCTTAACTTAGCCAGATCAGAAGCTGAGCAAATGTTTGTAATGCTTTATACAGGAAAAACTGTGAATCATGCTCAACTCCAGGGGGTTAGGAAGGTAGGAGAGAGGTCTGAGTCTGAGCCCCAGGGGCCAGAGTCCCTCACTGAATAGTACTTGGAGACAAGCAGAAAGAGCATAAAGCAGAACATATGTTTTGCATCAGAGACATAGGGAGTATTGTGTCCACAACCCCCCTGGTTAGCCCTTTCCTGTGCTCCATCACCCTCACTGGGAAGAAGTTCCTTCTCAGATTGATGTGGAACCTCCTCTGTTCCAGCTGACACCCACTGCCCCTTGACACTGAGCAGAGCCTGGCTCCATCCTCCTGACACCCGCCCTTTCCATATTTATCCACATTCATGGGCTCACCCCTCAGTCTCTAGTTTTCCAAGCTCAAGAGTCCCAGATCCTTCAGCCTTTCCTCATCAGGGAGGTGCTCCACTGCCTTCAACATCTTCATAGCTCTGCACTGGACTTTCTCAAGCAGTTCTGTGTCCTTCTTAAACTGAGGGGCCCAAACCTGGACACGAGATTCCAGCTGGGGTCTCACCAGGGCAGAGTAGCCGGGGAGGAGAACCTCTCTCCATCTACTAAGATGCTCTGCCATCTTGGACTGTTCTAGGCTGCCTCTTCCCCCATTTATTTTATTTTTATAATATTCATTTCTTTTCTGTACGAACACAGCCTATTTCTAGCTCAGCCCTGCTTTTGCAGTTTTCTAAAAAAGGTTTTAACTGGATCTCTTACTGAATTATAATTCAAAGAGTCATTCCAGGGCTCTTCCAGACATACTGGTGATAGTACCCATGTTACCTGACCTGGTATTGTCTCTTTTATCTCCTGGGACAGCTAATTTAAACCGTATTTTTAGCTGGATAGGTTGGACTAGATGATCCTTGAGGTCCCTTCCAACTTGATGTTCTGTGCATCTGTGAAACACTGACAACACCCCATGGGAGAATAGAGAACTTGATGAGAGAGAACCTCTGCCCAGTGAGGATGACAGAGCACTGGAACAGGCTGCCCAGGGGAGGTGTGGGGTCTCCTTCTCTGGAGAACCTCACCTGGACATGTTCCTATGAGACTATCTAGCTGATCCTGTTGTGGTGGGGGGATCAGACAGGTCGATCTTTCAAGATCCCTTCCAGTCCCTAATGTTCTGTGATTCTGTGACTAGATGGTCCTTGAGATCCCGTCCAACCTGCTCTTCTCTGAGCCTGTGAACCACTGGCCACAGACATCTTAATACTTCATGGCAGAATAGAGACCTTGATGAGAGAGATTGTAACAGTCATATTTTTATTTCATTGTTTTGCTTTGTTTTTCACTTCCTCTCCTTATTCCTGGATGAGTTTAAAAGTCACTTAGATGTAGTGCTGAGGGATCTGGTTTAGGGGTGAACTTGTAGGGTAGGGTTGATGGTTGGACTCAATGATCCCAGGGGTCTTTTCCAACCTGAATGACTTTAAGATTCTATGATCTTTCCTATTCCTTTTCAATCTCTCTTCTCTGATCCTACTCACCTACTTCTTATTCTTACTCCCTACTTTCTGCCCGTGTGACAGATCTGCTGCCAAAGTCACTCGGTGCAGCTCGGTTGAAATCAGGAGAATCTGGTTTTCCACTATAACTACAGCTTTGCACCACAGGAGTTAATGTAGCATTGTTATTGTGATGGTATTGCCAAGCTTGAAAATGGCATTTCAATTCTAAATCACAGTCATTTATTACTTTCACAAAAAAAATATTACCTTTGGGCTCGGATTTTTCATGCTTGGTCTCAGTCCAAGACTGAATTGGTTTTAGAAACTTTCATAAAAATCAATCCAGCTGTTCGTTTGGGTTTTTTTTTTCAGAGTTATCAAATCACAAGGAGGGGAAAAGTGATTTTCTCCACTTAAGGTATTTTTCATATGCTGTTCATCCCCAGTAACTCAAATCAACTTCATTTTGAAGCATCACCATTGAAAGTGGATGCGCTCCTGGGTGGTACATTGCCTTGTCTGAGGAAATTTGGCTTGAAAATTAGACAGTTATGAACATTAGGACATTGTGTGCTGAGCACACACCAAACATTCTTCCCTGTCTTTGATACAGACCTCTACGTAACACAGGCATGAGTTTGCACACTCGTGATCCTGCTCTGGCAGGGGCATTGGATGGGATGATCTTTCGAGGTCCCTTCCAATCCCTAATGTTCTGTTATTCTGTGATAATTAGAGATGGAAAAGATCTGTTGCATCCCCTAGTCCATCTTACCTCCAAGGGCTTGATCCCTGCTCCGTCCATCTGTGTCTGTGCCAGAAGTTGGCAGCCAGAGAAAGACTTATGTTCCTTTCCTGTGTGACTTGGGTCTAGGTGGTCCTGCTGTGGCAGTGGGATTGGACTGGATGATCTTTCGGAGTCCCTTCCAATCGCTAATGTTCTGNAAGAAACAGTGAAACATGTACTCGGCAGGTTGGGCTATTACCCAGTGTAGCCTCCCAGTGATAGGACTAGGGGCAATGGGAGTGAGCTGGAACACAGAAGGTTCAACATCAATATGAGAAGGAGCTTCTTTCCAATGAGGGTGACAGAGCACTGGAAGGGNGCTTCTCTGCAGAGCTTTAGTAGAACAGGGACAGTAATTTTCACTCTGAAGCACTCCTTTCGGTTTATACCTTCGTGTTCCCATCTACAGTATTTCCTAGAGGTTCCTGATATTTCCTACAATGTTTCCTAGAGGTTCCTGATATTTCCTACAATGTTTCCTAGAGGTTCAAGAAACAGTGAAACATGTACTCGGCAGGTTGGGCTATTACCCAGTGTAGCCTCCCAGTGATAGGACTAGGGGCAATGGGAGTGAGCTGGAACACAGAAGGTTCAACATCAATATGAGAAGGAGCTTCTTTCCAATGAGGGTGACAGAGCACTGGAAGGGGCTCTGGAGCTACCAACAGAAGAAGGATGATGACGTGTTGGAGTGAGTCCAGAGAAGGCCACAAAAGTGATCAGAAGGCAGCCTGCTATGAAGGCAGGCTGAGGGAGTTGGGGTTGTTCAGACTGAGGAGGAGAAGGCTCTAGAAGGACCCTGATAAATGTTTAAAAATATGGAATGGGCAGGTGTCAGGAGGATGGAATCAGGCTTTGCTCAGTGGTGTCTAATGACAGGACAAGGGGCAATGGATGTGAGCTGAAACATAGGAAGTTCCACATAAATATGAGAAGGAGCTTCTTCATTGTGATGGTGACAGAGCATTGGAATGGGCTGCCCAGGGGGGTCATGGAGTCTCCTTCTCTGGAGATATTTGAAACCCACCTGGCCATGTTCCTATGTGACTGGATCTAGGTGATCCTGCCGTGGCAGGGGGTTTGGACTGATGATCTTTCCAGGTTCCTTCCAATCTCTAATGTTCTGTGACTCTGTGACTTCCTTCACCTCCTTTGGCATTCTGAACAACCTGAAGATCAGTTTACCATAAAGTTTCCTTCACTACTCCTCTTGCGTTGTCAAGATGTTCAGGCTCTGGCAACAGTCAAGTCACCACCAGCTGTGTCACCATAAGCAGTGCTCCACTCTCCTTATCAATTATTCTTTATTATGAAGACATACAGTCCGTGAAGATACTGGCAATTAATTTTTGTTGAGAAAATCTAGTCATGCCTTGCCTGCTTCATCTTTCTCCATAAGCCAGTACTTCATTTAGTTGTTCAGTTACCTGGGATGACCGTTAGCTCTCACTGCTCGCATCCCTAGCTCCCATTATCTAAGCAAAAATGATTTCTGTTGCTTTTATTAGCACTCCCTCATCTTTGTCAATAAGAGGGAGGTTTTTAATGCAGTGCCTGGAATAGAAAACAGGTCTCATCGATACCTAACTGCATCCCATGGTAGTTTGCTTCAGGAAAACCTGGTTAGGGTATTTATCTGTATTTCTAATAGACTGGGTTTGTGGCATTGAAAGAATGAGCTAAAAATTTAAGAGAAACAAGAAATAATCCACCAGATAAGTTTAATGACACTAAAAGTACTCTGAACTGGGGCACATCAGACTGTCAGCTGTGTTTTTAGGGCAGACTAGCTAACAGAGTTACATAACGATTAGAAGACTAGGTTTGTCTCCATGCAGGAGAATAATGGAGGATAATGAAGACTATCTTAACTTAAAACAGTTAGTTCATCGCTCCTAGACTACTCTGCACAAATATTAGGGTAGTTAAAACAGGGGATTTTAATTACCCTGATATTTGCTGGACGACTACTCAGCCGGTCATCCACAGTCCAGGAGGTTCCTCCAGTGCATTGGTGACAATTTCCTAATGCAAATGGTGGAGGAGTCCACTAGGAGAGGAGCGCTGCTGGATTTGTCACCCTTCTGGGCCCTGCAGTTCCAGAAGGACACAGAGCTGGTGGAGAGACAAAGAGATGATGAAGAAAGTGGAACATCTCCCTGATGAGGAAAGGCTGAGGGAGCTGGGTCTCTTCAGCTTGGAGAAAAGGAGACTGAGGGGTGACCTCATCAATGTTGATAAATACGTGAAGGGTGGGTGTCAGGAGGATGGAGCCAGGCTCTGCTCAGTGTCATCTAATGATAGGACGAGGGGTAATGGGTGTCAGCTGGAACAGAAATATTAGAAGGAACTTCTTCCCAGTGACGGTGACAGAGCCCTGGAAGGGGCTGTCCAAGGAGACTGGAGTCTCCTTGTCTGGAGACATTTAAAACCCTCCTGGACATATTCCAGTGTGACTTGATCTAGGTGATCCTGCTCTGGCAGGGGGATTGGACTGGATGATCTTTCGAGAGGTCACTTCCAATCCCTCATGCCTGTGATTCTGTGATTCTGTAAAGTTGCCAGAAAATGGACTTTTTGCAGTTAGGTAGTTAATTAAATGTAATTTGACAACATTCCTTTAATCTTACTACATCGTATTCTCTCTTTGTTGGCTAATTAGGATGATTGGTCCTTGTCATTTTCATACAATCCCTTTGTACATTTAAAGTGCATTATCTTGCCTTCCCATGATTTCACCATAATTATCTAGACTCATCAGTAAATACCTAAAGCTGTTCAGAAACTCACACGTGCGTGGTGCTTACATCCTCTTAATCTGTGTGTACACAAGCAGGAAGACACTAGTGCACTAAAGGGAGAGGAAATTTTCTTCCAGGTGCTTTTTGCTTGACAAATAATCCCTTAAAGGCAGAGGAATGTCCATGAAGCTGTGTTTCATGGTCTTCAAGAGGGCCACTGGAGGACTGGAGAGCGGACAGAGGTGGATCCAAGCCAGCAAAGGATTTAGAATCTGTGTCATGTGAGAAACAGCTGAGGGATCTTGAGCTGCTTAGCCTGGAGAAGAGAAGGGTGAGGGAGACCTCCAATGAGGCCAGACTGAGAGAGTTGGGGCTGTTCAGTCTGGAGAAGAGGAGGCTCCCGGGTGACCTTATTGTGGCCTTTCAGTAGCTGAAGGTGGCTACAAAAAGGCTGGGGAGGGACTATTTAGGATGTCAGGTAGCGACAGGACTAGGGGGAATGGAGCAAAGCTGGAGATGGGGAGATTTAGAGTGGATGTGAGGAGGAAGTTCTTCACCATGAGAGTGGTGAGAGCCTGGAATGGGTTGACCAGGGAGGTGGTGGAGGCCCCATCCCTGGAGGTGTTTAAGGCCAGGCTGGATGGGGCTCTGTCCAGCCTGATCTAGGGTGGGGTGTCCCTGCCCATGGCAGGGGAGTTGGAACTGGATGATCCTGTGGTCCCTTCTAACCCAGACTGACTGTGTGACTTGGTCCGGATGATCTTTCGAGTTCCCCTCCAATCCTTAATGATTCTATGAGTCTATAACCTTGAAAGGATGGTGTAGAGATGTGGGGGTTCTCCCTAGTGGCCGGTGATAGGATGAGAGGAAATGCCCTGAAGCTGCACCTGGGGAGGTTCAGGTTGGATGTCTGGAGGAATTTCTTCCCTCAAAGGAGTGTCAGGCACTGGAACAGCTGCCCAGGGAGGAGGTTGAGTCCCCATCCCAGCAGGTGTTGAAGAGAAGGGTAGATGTTGCACTGTGGGGCCAGGATGTAGTGGTGCGTGCTGATAGGGCTGGGAAAAGGTTGGACTCAGTGATCTTGAAGGTCTCTTCCATCCAAAACTGTTCTATGATTCTATGATTTGTAGCTTTTTCTTATCCTGAAAGAAAAGCTAGAACCTACTATCAATGATATGATTTTTCATGCTGCCTTTCTTTTTTGGACAAAAACCACTTTGGAGTGAGGGCATTTGAAATTGCTTCTCTGTGGTCTAAAATCAGTGATGCTGCAGTGGTGGCAATGGTAGCCTTGGTAGCAATGTGGGATGGATGCTGTCTGCTTCACGTTGTGTGTCCTTGTGGCCAAGAAGGCCAATGGCATCCTGGGGTGGATTAGAAGCGGGGTGGTTAGCAGATGGAGAGAGGTGAGCTGACCTATGGTAAAAAAGTTAAAATGAAGGGTTTTTTAAATTTTAACCCATACTCTTCAATTTCCCGAAAGACCAAGTCACAGATATTAGTTCAAGGAGACTTTTTGAGGAGAATCAGGGCTTCAAGTGATTGCATTTGTACTGGATGCAAACTATTGCAACTGTGTTCTACATTAATTTAGTGGAAGGTCCCCTGCTTCACTCTTTTCTACACGATGGTAGGGCTCTTGACCTTGTGGTCAAAGTAATAACCCTCAGCTGGCACTATCACCGTTATTACTCTCACATGTATTTATGAGCCTCAGGATTTTACTGCAGTACCGATAATAAATATTAATATTTCTATAGCAACCAATTGCTCTTAATTACTTTCACCATAGGAGTCAGGTGAAAGTAGAGCCAAGCTTTGAAGAAGAGGGATCCTTATTTAATTCAGTATTTCCAACGGAGAGGAGTAACGCAGAGGGAACTGGAAATTTGCCAATAAGAGGAGACACCTGAAAGAGGGAAAGATAAATATTTAAGCCACCGAGATCTCACCAAGTACAAAACATCATCTATAATTCAGATTTAAAATTACTGTGGTTAAATATTGTCACAGCTGCACCACAAATAGGCCTGTGCTGGCAAATTGCAGGGCAAGTGTGAGACGTGTATCTGAGTCTTTATGGAAGTGGGACGGTCACCGGAAGCTTTTATCATGCTGGAGTTACATCTAAACCTGAACAGTAAGAAGACGAGAAATGAGTCATCCACTGAAGTCCTTGATCCATAACCTCCTGGGCAGCCCCTTCCAGTGCTGTCATTGTCACTGCGAAGAAGTTCCTTCTCAGATTGATGTGGAACCTCCTCTGTTCCAGCTCACACCCATTGCCCCTTGTCCTATCATGAGATGACACTGAGCAGAGCCTGGCTCCATCCTCCTGACACCCACCCTTCACATATTTATCATATTGATGGGGTCATCCCTCAATCTCCTTTTTCCAAGCTAAGAAGACCCAGCTCCCTCAGCCTTTCCTTATCAGGGAGATGCTCCACTCCATAGGAACAAACTTCTTGAAATTCTTTACTGCGTTAGGATTTTTGTCTTGGTAAAATCAGCAGTCCCTAGGCCACCTGAATGTGAGCATTGTGAGGGTCAACAACACTACAGCTGCCAGGAAAAACTGCACAGAGGCTTTAAAAAACTAGTCTTAAAGATGTTTTCAGTGCAGGCTACCACATCCCCTCTTTGTCTCACCTTCAGTTTCTCTTCTGTGATGAATGAAATCTTTAGTTTTTTACTCCTCTCTCTCTCTATCTTTGCAGTTACCAGTGTAGGGCCATGACAAGAGAAGACTTATTCCTGGTCAGCAAGAGGATCTCCATACTAATCATAGAATCATTACGGATTGAAAGGGACCTCCAAAGTTCATCTAGTCCAATCCCCCTGACACAGCAGGATCACCCAGACCAAGTCGCACAGGAACACATCCAGGAGGGTTTTAAATGTCTCCAGAGAAGGAGACTCCACAACCTCCCTGGGCAGCCCCTTCCAGTGCTCTGTCACCCTCATTGGGAAGAAGTTTCTTCTCATATTGATGTGGAACCTCCTGTGTTCCACCTTACACCCACTGCCCCTTGTCCTATCATTGGATGACACTGAGAAGATCCTGGCTCCATCCTCCTGACACCAACTCTTTCTATATTTATAAACATGAATAAGATCACCCCTCAGTCTCCTCTTTTCCAAGCTAAAGAGACCCAGCTCCCTCAGCCTTTCCTCATGAGGGAGATGTTCCACTCCATCATTTTATTCCCTGATGGATGCCACTAGTAAGGGTCACTGTGTGAGCCTAGCCAGTTGTCCACCCTCACATCAACCATTTACCTCATCCATAGTTCTTCAGCTTGGTTATGGAAAGTCCACAGCCTCCCTGTGCCCCTGCTTCAGTGCTTAAACACACTCACAGCACCTTCTTTCCTTTATATCAAGTCAGATTTGTTTTGATGAGACTTCAGATCATTGATTCTTGTGATTTTGCCGTGCAGCTCAGAGATGGGCTCCATCTTCCCCACAAATGCACCTTGAGCCGTAGCAGACAATGGTGGTGTAGAACAGAATCAATCATAGAATCATTCCAGTTGGAAAAGACCCTTGGGATCATCGAGTCCAACCATCAACCCTACTCTGCAAGGTCAATCCTAAACCAGATCCCCCACCACCACGTCTAAGGACTTTTAAACTCATTCAGGGATGGGGACTCAACTACCACCCTGGGCAGCCCAGTCCACTGCCTGACCACTCTCTCCATGGAGAATTTCTTCCTGATGTCCAGTCTAACCCTCCCCTGTTGAAGCTTGAAGGCTTCCCTCTGGTTCTGTCACTAATGACCTGTGAGAAGAGACCAGCACCAATGTCCCTTCCAATCCCTGATGTTCTGTGATTCTGTGATCTCTACAATGTCCTTTCAGATAGTTGTAGACAGTGATGAAGTCTTCTTTTCCTCAAACTAAACAGCCTCAACTCTCTCAATCTCTCCTCATCAGATTTCTTCTAGAGACACTTCGCCAGCTTCGTTGCCCTCCTCTGCCCTCGCTCCAGCACCCTGATGTCCCCCCTGTACTGAGGTGCCCAAATCTGGACCCAGTACTCAAGGTGACTCCTCCCCAGTGCTGAGTACAGGGGGACAATCACTTCCCTACTCCTGCTGGACACACAGTTTCTAATCCCAACCAGGATGCCATTGGCCTTCTTGGCTACTTGGGCACCCTGCTGGCTCATATTCAGCCACCATGTCCTGAGATCCCAGTCTCTCCCATCACCCAGCTTGGAGAGATGCCGGATGCACAGTCCCCACAGTTCAGTTGGTGCGTTTCATACCCACAGAAACTAGAAGTAAGGAGGTGTGTGCGTCCCCAGCCTTGCTCCTGCACGGGGTTTGGAGGCAACTGGGGCTAGATACTCAAAACGAGCTCTGGAGTCCTCCAGGCTGTGCTATAGCCTAGGAGACGGCTCCAGCTGGAAGCTGGCACTTCCTACTCTGTGCAAACAGTGCCAGGGCGATGGCTGGGCAAGCGAAAGGCTGGGGAGCCGCGTGTTTACATGCACAGCCCGCGCTTGGGGAGCTTGTGGTAGCTGTAAATTTGGATCGGGTCTGCACGACAAATCTTATCTGCATCCTGTGGCTTTGCTTGTGCAACAGAACAGCCCCTGTGGGACCCAGGCCAGACTCGTATGGCAAGTAGAATCCAAGCCAGGCATGTTTTTCCTTCGGGAAAATCTTTTGAGCAGATGTCTGTGGGAAAGATAAGCAAGCGGCATCGTGATCCGTTGGGTACGAGGACAAGAACTATCCAGTAGCAGTGGTTTTGTCTGGGATAAAGGTGACCTCCTGGTGACTTGCGTGGTGCAATGCTCTGGATTTGTGATGTAAACAGCATTGATAACACAGAATCACAGAACATCAGGGATTGGAAGGCATCTCAAAAGGTCATCTAGTCCAATCCCCCTGCCCTCAGTGTTTTAGCTATTGCTGAACACTGCTGGCAGAGCAGCAAATCCTTTCCTGCTTCTCAGACCACCCTGATGGTGAGTAGGCTGGGGGAAAGTAGTACAAGAAGTTGTGAGGGAAAACCTTTGGGACATCTGCCCACAACTGACCAAAGGGAGAGTTGATGCCTGTGGGACTTGGTCTGGGTGATCCTGCTGTTGCAGGGGGATTGGACTAGATGATCTTTCAAGGTCCCTTCCAATCCCTAATGGTTCTAGGATTCTATGATTCTATGACATTGAGCTCAGCAATAAAACAGTGAGGGAAGAAGAAGGAGGGGTAGATATATGGAGTGATGGCTCTTGTCCTCCCAAGTTAGGTGCCCTTCAACCCATGTTCCTGGTGATAGATAAACATCTGCCTGGACTTTAGTGAAATTTTCGGTCTTTGATAGAATTTAAGAAGAATTTCTTCTTCAAAGAATGAAGTTAGTCCAGTTTTGGGCCCCTCAGTTCCAGAAGGACACAGAGCTGCTGGAGAAAGTCCAGCACAGAGCCGCAAAGATGGTGGAGGGGAGCTTCTCCCTGCTGAGGGAGCTGGGGCTCTTGAGCTTGGAGGAGACTGAGGGGTGACCTCGTTAATGTTGATAAATATGTGAAGGGTGGGTGTCAGGAGGATGGAGCCAGTCTCTGCTCAGTGTGATCTAATGAAAGGACAAGGGGCAGTGGGTGTGAGCTGGAACAGTGGAGGTTCCACATCAATTTGAGAAGGACTGAGAAGTGATTGTCCCCCTGTACTCATCACTGGTACTGCCCAAACCTTGAGTACTGGGTCCGGTTTTGGGCACCTCATTACAAGGGAGGCATCAGGGTGCTGGAGCAACTGCAGAGGAGGGCAACGAAGCTGGTGAAGGGCCTGGAGAATCAATCTGATGAGGAGAGATGGAGAGAGTTGGGGCTGGTTAGTTTGAGGAAGAGGAGGCTGAGGGGAGACCTCATCGCTCTCTACAACTATCTGAAAGGACACTGTAGAGATGTTGGTGCTGGTCCCTTCTCACAAGGAATTAGCAACAGAAGCAGAGGGAAGGTCTTCCAGCTTCAACAGGGGAGAGTCAGACTGGACATCAGGAAGAAAGTCTTCACGGAGAGAGTGGTCAGGCACTGGAATGGGCTGCCCAGGGTGGTGGTTGAGTCCCCATCCCTGGATGCTTAAAAGTCACTTAGCTGTGGTGTTGGGGGATCTGGTTTAGGGGTGACCTTGTAGAGTAGGGTTGATGGTTGGACTCGATGATCTCAAGGGTCTTTTCCAACTGGAATGATTCCATGATTCTGTGAATATACTGAAAGGCATCAGTGTAATCAGCGGTGGCAGAGAGGATGCAGGAGCCATTTCCTAATCACGCTGTAAGAAGAGGAATGCAGGAATATAGAATGAAGTTTCTTCTCTCTGCTTGTTTCTGGTTTTTCTTAGCTTCTTTTTTTTTCCTATTCCTCTTACGTATTCTTTGTAGTCTCACCTTGATGCCTTAATGAAATCTTCTTGCGTCTCATATAGGAGATTTCTCATTGATTTTAATTAAGAAGTCATCAGGCAGTATTTGACAGGCCATTTTCAGCCTCATTACAAATGTGTTCTTGTTTAAATTTCAGATGAATTCAATATCCTCTAAACCAGAGAAGGGTGCTTTCTCTTTTCCACTACGCTGTAGTCAACATGACCGAGAGGATATCTGCCTGCACCATGTTGTCCAGGGTTTAAATCCCAGATGAAATTAACCAGTTCATTTTGTTAAGGAACTAATTGGCCAAAACTAAGACGAAGTGGGGAAGTTCAGAAATCTCTTCTAAATTGTAGGCAAAAGCCTGAAACAATTTGATTTGGGAAAAAACCAAGACATTTAATTCACCCCACATAAGATGAATTCAGCATCTTCTCTGTCTGGAGAACAGTTAGGAAAGTGTTGGGGGATTGGACTCAATGATCTTTCAAGGTCCCTTCCAGTCCCTAATGTTCTGTGATTCTGTGACTGGTGCATCAAGATTTCTTCTTATAGAGAAAGAAAACAAAGCTGAGATGTCCTTAGTCTGTGGCCTTCTTGAGAATGAGGTTTCAGAGTTGGAAGGAAGGAAAAGAAAAGACAAAGAGACAAAAGAAGAGACAAAGACAATATCCAGAGAGGGTAACAAGCACTCAGAGCTCCGTACGTCAACAAAAGGGACACGATGAATCTAGAAAGTGAAGAGAAAATCAACCTCTGATGGCAGGAAGGATAGGACTCCATAATGGGCCTCGCAGAAACTAATTCCCCTGCAAATCAGGGCTTAAAAGGGGGGGAAAATGCCACCAGACTGCTTCCTTTTATTTTGGAAGATGGCTAGATATCTGTCCAGGGTGTATCACAGAATCATCAGGGATTGGAAGGGACCTCGAAAGATCATCCAGTCCCATCCCCCTGACACAGCACGATCACCTAGACCAAGTCACACAGGAACACATCCAGGTGGGTTTTAAATGTCTCCACAATCCCCCCTGGGCAGCCCCTTCCAGGGCTCTGTCACCCTCATTGGGAAGAAGTTCCTTCTGATATTGATGTGGAACCTCCTCTGTTCCAGCTGACACCCATTGTCCCTTGTCCTATCACTAGATGACGTTGTCGCACAGGAACATGGCCAAGTGGGTTTTAAATGTCTCTAGAGGACAAGACTCCACAGCCTCCCTGGGCAGCCCCTTCCAGTGCCCTGGCAGCCTCAAAAGACAACAGCTTTGACAGATCAGCTGGAGTGTGAGCGTTACAGGACTGTGGTAGCTGAGCAGCAGTGAACCTTAGTCATGAAAACATATGGACGTGGGAGAGCGTTGGCATCATTTTGCCAGCGGCTGGAGAACACAAACACAAAACAACTGTCCAGCTTGTCAAAGCCACCGCACGCATGAGCGGATATTCACTCTAAAAATACTCCTCTGCTTAGGGTTCTTGGTCCTGACAGAAAGGCTTCAGAAAAATGTTCTTTTTGCAAATAGTGCTGATTCTCTTTGCTCCTCTCTAACCCTGCTGCTCTCTCAAGCATGACCAGCAGAGCTTCTGGAGGGTCCTACAAATGTAGGAGGTGAAGGTGCAACCTCTCAGGTGGTGCTACCTGTTCAATGGACCTTGGACCTGGTGCTGCAGAATCCACCGTGACTGTCACGGGGACGTGAGTGCAGATGTCACCCTGCTCGTGAGAAGAATTTCAAGAAGGACTGGTGACAAATATTCTACCAGACACCTTTTCTCTTTGGGACATGCGGAGAGAACACAAGCTCCAAGTTTCAGAAGGTGAGAGAACTTAGAGGAGACTTTATGTTTGTAATAGCTGTGAAGTGCTCCTCTGGTCCTTTCTTGAGTGACAATTAACATTTTCTATCGGGTGTTTTGTTTTCTCTGGTGTTTCTGTGCCCTGACTCAAAAACCAGGACTAAGCAGCACAGTTTGGTGTTCACTGGTACTTTGTTGGCTGTGAAGTAGAATAATCCCTTCTGTTTTGTAAGAAAATTTGAGGACATTCAGGTTTAGTGTGGTGGTTGTTTTAAAAATGATGGGTTTTGTGGGTTTGGTACCAGCAGAATGTTCTGACTTGGACAGGACAAGGGGCAACGGGTGTCAGCTAGAACATAGGAGGTTCCACATCAGTATGAGAAGGAACTTCTATCCATCCATCCATCCATCCATCCATTTCTGGAGATGTTTAAAACCCACCTGGACATGTTCCTGTGCCACTTGGTCTAGGGTATCCTGCTGTGTCAGGGGCATTGGACTGAATCATCTCTTGAGGTGCCTTCCAATCCGCAATGTTCTGTGATTCTGTGAATAAGAACACAGATTCATGTGATGGACACACGTACACTTGGGGTTACTCTTGCTGCTGCAGTACCGCTCTCAACTGAAGTGCAAACAGAATCCTTCCCTCTTCACCGCAGGTGTTAATTGGTGGCCTTGTACAACTCGGCTGTGACCTCTGTGTGATATCAGGGTGAAAATTCATAGCATTTACCTGCTGGTTCCATTTGAAGAGGTCCCAATGGTGCTGGGTAGAGCCCAGGGATGATCTTAGCAGGTTGCTGTGTCTGCTAGAAACACAGGCACGTCGTGGGTTTGCTCAGCCTCTGTGCTACGTGGTCCAGTGGTTGTGCATGAGCAGAAGCTCTTCTTCTTCTAAGCTGAAGTGAGAAAGTGAAGGACAAGCAATGACACTTCATGTCTGGCAAAAGCAACTTTTTTATCTTTGCAGGAAATGCCCAGGGAGAGGTGAAGAGAGCAAGACAAATCTGAAGAGCTGAGGAACTGTGAGCACAGGCAAGGAGAAGGAGAGATAGCACGCAGACAGTTTGAGGAGGAGACAAGGCAAGATAAGGAGCCGTATCTATCTAATAGATGTTCCTCCCCCTAATTCTAATGGAAATTCTATCTCCCAAAGCCTGTCTGTGGAAACCTAATCCACCTCCGAGGGACACGCGGCATCGCACAAAGCAGGATCCAGATGACAACAAGGTCGTTTTCATCTCATCAGCTTTAACCCACAGCCTGGCACCTTCCTCCCCCGCCTCGCTGGCTCTTCCTCACACAAGCTGAGGAGAAGACAAGTGCAATGACAGGTAACATCTCCACAGCACAGCACACTCCAGGGATGGCTCTTCTACCAACGAGGAGAGCCTAACTTGGCTTTTCTGAAGAGTAGCTACTCCGGTGTTTGGGTTAGGGTCTAGAGGTGACTGCACTGAACAAGCAATTGATAGAAAAGCAACATTTACAGAATGGTTGGAATTCAGGTTGGAAAAGACCCCTGGGATCAACGAGTCCAACCAACAACCCTACTCCACAAGGTCACCCCTAAACCAGATCCCCCAACACTACCTCTAAGCAACTTTTAAACAGCTACTGCCCTTTCCATTGAGGGTCTCTCTTAAGAGGAGACACTCTACTTGCAGCTTTGGAAGCCGAATGTTAGTTATGAAAAGAATATAACTAATTAAAAACATTATTAGCACGAAAATTAATGAACCTAGAGGCTTTATTAGGTCTGTACAACATGGAGAACCCCAAAGGGTATTTCCACTGATAGGAGTCAGTGACCTGAAACGATTAAGCATTGCCAGTTGATTACGATGTCCTTATAGCAGGGATCTTTTGCTCCAGTGCTGAGAGGTTTTCGAGCACAGAGCTTTTGTGAGCCATCAGCACCACAATCTGCGAGCAGTTGGCTAATGCCTTCTCTGTTCACAGAGACATATTGCATCCCCGTGCCAATGGCCACGACTGCCTGCTCAGGAAAGTGCCACGATGAGAGCACTTAAACGTATTTGTAAACCTCAAACCAGGACGCTCCTTCTCACTCATCTGTAGCTGCTGGAAATTAAGAGAAGGAGCCAGAACCATGCGAGGAGGCAGCTGCTGTTGGCAACTGGTACCGCATGCTCTGTGGGACGCTGTCTGAGAAGCTCAGCGCTGGAGCCTAGGTTGCAGCTGCAGCCTATATTTGTCCACTGAGGTGATGCCAGAGGGAAGCCATGAAAAGCTTCTTGGATGACTTTTTCCTTGTATCATTCACCTTCATCTGTCTTGTAGTTTTAGTCCAGGCCTGTGTTTCCATCACAGTTGAGTGATGGAGTCTCCTTCTCAGGAGACATTTAAAACCCACCTGGACATGTTCCTGTGCGACTTGGTCTGGGTGATCCTGCTGCGGCAGGGGGATTGGACTGGATGATCTTTGGAGGTCCCTTCCAATCCCTGATGATCCTATGAAAGATGAAGACACCCCACTAAGTTCTGAGGCCCTCTATTAGATAGCTTGAACTCCTCACAGTTAAAGAAGTACTGTCAGAGTTGCCTGGTGCTGGTGACAGGGACGTGGGACTATCCCAGCAAGTCCTGCTGGAAGCGATAGCTCACGTTTCACTAAGAGAGGGGTGAAGCACGATGACATTCAGACTGGAACAGCAACGTCATAGAATCTTATATAAATGTTCTGGGATTAGGGGCTTTGCAGAAGGCAACAGAGATTTAATCAAAATTGACATTTTCCAGTATAATTGAATGACAACAGAGGCAATTGCTGCTCCCAGCAGTGGAGTCAAACCAAAACCAGGGGTTTATTTGTGAGGAATTTTGACAGCTGAATGTACAAGCCCTCAAACTTCCTTTATCTGGAAGACTGAAGTGTCTATCAGGAGGAAGGATCACCTTCTGTGTGTCCTGTTTCTCATCTTCCTTTTGCCCATCACAGGGCAGTACTGGAGACAGGACCCTGAGCCAAAGAATCTTAGAATCACAGAATCACAAAATTGTTAGGGATTGGAAGGGACCTCGGAAGATCATCCAGTCCAATCCCCCTGACACAGCAGGACCACCCTGATCAAGTCACACAGGAACACATCCAGGTGGGTTTTAAATGTCTCCAGTGAAGGAGACTCCACAACCCCCCTGAGCAGCCCCTTCCAGTGCTCACTGGGAAGAAGTTGATGTGGAACCTCCTATGTTCTAGCTGACACCCACTGCCCCTTGTCCTGTCATCAAGTGATGCTGAGCAGAGCCTGGCTCCATCCTCCTGACACCCACCCTTCACATATTTATCAACATCATTGAGGTCACCCCTCAGTCTCCTTTTCTCCAAGCTCAGGAGACCCAGCTCCCTCAGCCTTTCCTCATCAGGAAGATGTCCTACTCTAGGACATGTTTTACCTTTTCCTTCCCCTCCTGCTCCTTTTGGTTGCGGTTCCTTTCAGACCTAGTGATAAGGATATGAAACACCATCGTGACAACATAATGTCCCATTTGTTTGCTGAAGCCAGTCTTTCAGTTCTGATTAGGGAGACGAGGTGTCGTGCTGGGATGTTATATATTCAGTAGCTCTGAGAGTAGACTGCTCTGTAGAAGCATTTAATGATCTTAATAATTAACAAGCCAAACAGGAATGTAAACAGTGCTTCTACCACTTAAATCTTCAGTTTACCCTTTGTTTTCAGACAAGGGTAAACTCAGAACTCAGCCTTAGTAAACAAATTAAAAAGAAAGAAGGATCTCTCTCCCCCAGTGAAAGATCTCCAGATCTTGGAGCCAAGCTCCATGTGGCGAGTGCAGTACTGTGGTCATTTTCTGTGCTGCAGGTGTGATGCAAAGTGGTCAAAATAGAGCTGGCTGTTTCCACCACCCACCTACTGATTGATCCTGCACTCACTGTCAGTAATGATTTCATCACTTTTGGTTGTCTGTGTTGTTTTTCTCACACAGCTTTTACAGCTGTACAACCCCCAGGATGAAGCTCTAGAGTAGGGTAGGATGGGCAACCTAAAATGGAGATATCATTATAACCCCCTGCAGCTACACACTGGGGGATGTGTGGCTGGAGAGCAGCCTGGAAGAGAAGGACCTGGCAGTACTGGGTGACAACCAGGTGAACAGGAGCCAGCAGGGTGCCCAGGAGGCCTGGGAGGTCAATGGCATCCTGGCTTGGAGCAGGAGTAGTGTGGCCAGCAGGACTAGTGATGTAATTCTCCCTCTGTACTGGGCACTGGGGATGAGTCTGGGAGAAGAGAGCGTAAAAAAAACTCACCAGGAGAGATGGAAGAAAATAACGAGGGGAAAAGTGACGCAAAGTGATTGGCACTTGGGAGCAGTTAAATCGAGATGCAGATGTTTATGTGTTGGCTCCCAGGAGAATCTGGAGGCTTTGAGAACAGACCCTGTGGCTTCTGCATGTGAATGTGCTTCTGAGAGACAGACACAGACAGAAAGCCACTTTGGAAGTATTAAAACGTTAAAGAACAGCTGCTCTGTGGAGTGACAGGACAGGAACACACCCATCATTTTTGCTTTATGGTTACTGATTGTCCTGTATAATGGACACGTTCCTGTTGCCACTGGATCCAGGTGATCCTGCTGTGTCGGGGGGATTGGACTGGATGATCTTTTGAGGTCCCTTCCAACCCCTAATGTTCTGTGGTTCCGCGATATGTTCCTGCATGACTGGATCTAGGGGATCCTGCTGTGCAAGGGGATTGGACTGCATGAGGTCCCTTCCAATCCCAAATGTTCTCTGTCAATCTGTGTGATAGATCATAGACTCCTAGAATCATTAGGGGTTGGGAGGGACCTCAAAAGATCATCCAGTCTAATCCCCCTGCCACAGCAGGATCACCCAGACCAAGTCACACAGGAACACATCCAGGTGGGTTTGAAATGTCTCCAGAGAAGGAGACTGGATCCTATAAATCTGAGAGAGTTAAACTTTGAGCAATACACAGTACATAACAAAGCCTGATTTTCCTCTGGCATGAAATTAAAGAGGAGGGAACCCAGCCACACCTGGCTAGCAGGAGGAGCCCCAGCCACACCTGGCAGCAGGCTTCAAGCAATGCTCAACACCCATGCACTGTTGACCCCCCGGAATTAAAAGGTTGCCATAACAACACGATGCACTTATTTTATTCAAGGTAGCCTTCGTTTGCTTATTTTTTGCCATCACTTTTTAGAGCAACAGTTGCCATAACAACTGAACATAGGATCTTAAATACCTCCTTGCGTGCATATGGATGTTGTAGAATAAAAGATAGAGGATATGGGATTGGAGGGAGCTTTGGGTTGGGTTGATTCACATCTCCCCAAAGAAACACCAGGGTATTTGCACTCAGGAAGTGTATTTGTTGCTGTCCTCTCCATGGGGACACATAGCCCATAGCCAGCCTGGACCTCTTAGAGTGTGAAGTCACAAGTTCCTACGTGTTAATGTTTGCAACAGCATAACAGCACTGATGGTTCCATAACTCCCTATGATCATGCTAACTCAGGGTACCAGTGTAGGCTGGGGACAGAGGTGTTTGAGAGCATCACAGGAGAAAGGGACCTGGGGGTCCTGGTGGCCAGACGGATGACCATGAGCAATATGCCCTTGTGGTCAAGAGGGCCAAAGGCATCCTGAGGCGGATTAGAATGGGGGTGGCTAGTAGATTGAGAGAGGTTCTCCTTCTCCTCTACTCTGCCCTGGTGAGACCACGACTGGAACCTTGTGTACAGTTCTGGGTCCTGCAGTTCCAGAAGGACACGGAGCTGCTGGAGAGAGTCCAGCACAGAGCCACAGAGATGATGAAGGGAGTGAAGCATCTCCTTGATGAGGAAAGGCTGAGGGAGCTGGGGCTCTTGAACTGGGAAAAAGGAGATCGAGGAGTGACCTCATTAATGTTTATAAATATGTGAAGAGTGGGTGTCAGGAGGATGGAGCCACGATCTTCTCAGTGGCATCTAATGACAGGACAAGGGGCAATGGGTGTGAGCTGGAACACAGGAGATTCCACATCAATATGAGAAGGAACTTCTTCCTTGTGAAGGTGACAGAGCACTGGAACAGGCTGCCCAAGGGGGCTGTGGAGTCTCCTTCTCTGGAGACATTTGAAAGTCACCTGGATGTGTTCTTGTGTGGCTGGATCTAGGTGATCCTGCTGTGGCAGGGGGACTGGACTGGATGATATTTGGAGGTCCCTTCCAATCTCTAATGTTCTGTGATTCTCTGACTTCATGCAAACTGTTCACACCAGGTCTTCTCCTACTTCCCAGACAACCCACCTGTACTTGACTATCACTGGACTTGATGTGACAGACATGAGGAATCAATTGAGCATTAAGGTGTTCAAAGGCACTAACTTTTTCTCAAATCATCTTTATCCTGAGATTCCTTTGTCTTGGCTCCACCATCTCTTAGAAGCCTGGGACAACCTTACAGCCTACATCAGCTGTCAGCAGCTCCAAGTGCAGGACAAGAACTACTCTGGCGCAGGAGCCCTGAAGTCACTCCTCTGGTTTCTTTGGCTCTGTCTGCTTTCTCCTTAGCGAGGATGGACGCCGCAGGAATCAGTCAACCCTGCAGCACTGAGGACTGGATCCGCAGCACTGGCTGCTTGCTGGCAAACACAGGGGAACATGGGTTAGCCCAGGGTGAAAGGGCAACGACTTTGAACATCATCTAACATTTTATTTTTGCTGTTGGCAATAGGACCTGTCAACGAAAGCTCAAGACGATTGATTTCAAGGCGGAAGAAGAATGATCATGTTTTAAGTGTCACTTTTCAGCGGACATGGATGATACAGTAGTGGTCTGTCCTCACTGAAAGGAAAACAAAGACGTGGAATGATTTATTCTCTGTTTCTGTTGGTCTTTATGCTGACCTTCACAAACAGAGGCAAAAGCTTTCCTTTGCTGCAATTGGTGTGACCTTCACGACCGTGCTGAACAGAAGCGGTCTGTCAGCCAATGGAGTTGGCACCTCAAATCCAATGGAGCTGGCACCTCAAATCCAATGGAGCTGGCACCTCAAATCCAATGGAGCTGGCACCTCAAATCCAACGGAGCTGGCACCTCAAATCCAATGGAGCTGGCACCTCAAATACAATGGAGTTTTTAAACTTCTCTAGTGAAGGAGACTCCACAACCCCCTGGGCAGCCTGTTCCAGTGCTCTGTCACCCTCACTGGGAAGAAGGTCCTTCTGAAATTGATGTGGAGACTCCTGTGTTCCAGCTCACACCCATTGCCCCTTGTCCTGTCCTTAGATGCCACTGAGAAGAGCCTGGCTCCATCCTATTCAGAGCTAAAATCAATCTGCTGCTCTAAACAGCAACCAAAAGTACTGCTTTTTCACTCTTATAGTCCTGGTCACATCAGGAACTTTTAAATTCATGACATGGAAGTTAAGAAAAAAAAAGGTCTTGCAGCTGTTTTTGTAACCTATCTCACTCACAGAATCAGCTTCACAGAATCATCAGGGATTGGAAGGGACCTCGAAAGATCATAGAATCATAGAATCATTAGGGATTGGAAGAGACCTTGAAAGATCATCCAGCCCAATCCCCCTGCCACAGCAGGAGGCAACTCTTGCATTTCTAATGACAAAGATGTCATCATTGAAAATAACCAGGTTTTTTTGAGTGAAAAGAAGTAGCTGAACACATTGCCCCAAATCCAGCTGGAGCAATGACATTCTGCCTGAACGTATTTTTCCCTAAGTGTAATTAGATGCAGCCCTATATTACAGAGCAGCAAGACTGAACATGCTGCAGCAGCATAAGTTGTCGTGAGCTGAGGAGAGCTCAAATTAAGAAAGATCCAGAACAGCCAGATCCAGACAGAATACCTGAAGGACCTCTGTGAAACAAGAATTCCAGCACAGAAGAAAAATACCCAGTTTAATAAGAAGGAAGAGCGAACTTGAGAAGACCGGTAATGACTGTCATGTCTTGGCACCGCTGATGAATTACAGAAACAAAAGGGCAACGTCTACAAATTAAAACTCTGGAAGTTATGTGGTGTCGGCAACATCTCAAATGAGCTTTTGAAGCGTGGGGCTGAATAAACAGAGGAAGTGTTTATTCTAAAGCTTCAGCCCCAACATGTTTGAGAAATACGGTGCACAGGACTAATTTGCACAATTTATGCAGCGGAGATGCTCTGGCGCAAAGAGATCGCACAGGTACTTGTATTAACAGCTACATGAGCAGAGCATCCTGTCCTTTGCCTTCCAAAACCTGAGAGTCCCCATGACTGTCACTCCAATGACGAATGAAACCATCTGTGGCCACTAACATAATTAATAGGAACTGAGATGGGTTCCTTTGTGAAGAAATGAATCATGGACAACACCTTCACCTCTCAGATACCACTAACAAAAGTCTAAACCTCCTCTCACTTACCACAAAAGAAGAAGTTACTCTGCTCTCCATTTACTTTCTTTAATAGGCTCCACCCTACCACAGAATCACAGGACGTTAGGGGTTGGAAGGGACCTCGAAAGATCATCCAGTCCAGTCCCCCTGACACAGCAGGATCACCTAGACCAAGTCACACAGGAACACATCCAGGTGGGTCTTAAACCTCTCCAGAGAAGGAGACTCCACAACCCCCCTGGGCAGCCCCTTCCAGTGCTCTGGCACCCTCACCATGAAGAAGGTCCTTCTCACATTGATGTGGAACCTCCTATTACTCCACCCACTGACTCACACCCATTGCCCCTTGTCCTATCATTAGAAGATGCTGAGCAGAGCCTGTCTCCATCCTCCTGACACCCACCCTTCATATATTTATCAGCATTAATGAGGTCTCCCTCAGTCTCCCTTTTTCCAAGCTCAAGAGACCCAGCTCCCTCAGCTTTTCCTCATCAGGGAGATGCTCCACTCCATCATCTCAGTGGCTCTGTGCTGGACTCTCTCCAGCAGCTCTGGAACTGAGGGGCCTAGAACAGGACAAAATACTCCAGCTGTGGTCTCACCAGGGCAGGGTAGAGGGGAAGGAGAACCTCTCTCGATCCGTAAGCAGCATCACAAAGTTTCAAAAGGAACTTTAGTGATCATCTGGCTTTTGCCAGGTTCCATGTAAATATTAGAAGGAACTTCTTCCCAGTGAGGGTGACAGAGCACTTGGAAGGGGAGTTGTGATGTCTCCTCCTCTGGAGATGCTTAAAACCCACCTGGACGTGTTCCTGTGTGACTTGGTCTGGGTGATCCTGCTGTGGCAGGGGGATTGGACTGAATGATCTTTCAAGGTCCCTTCCAGTTCCTAATGTTCTGTGATTCTATGATCATCGAGTCCAACCATATCACAGAACATTAGGGATAGGAAGTGACCTCAAAAGAGCATCCAGTCCAACTGCCCCCACCACAGCAGGATCACCTAGACCAAGTCCATCTACCCTACCTGACAAGTTCACCCCTAAACCACATCCCTCAACACCTCATCCAAACGATCTTTAAGCACCTCCAGCGATGGCAACTCAACCACCTCCCTGGGAAGCCCATTCCAGTGCCTGACCGCCCCGTGTGTTGTTATGCAAATAAAGGACATAAAGTGAAAAGTCCTGAAGTGTTTTATATTTACTAATTGCAGCCAATCCAGCCTCTCCTCCTGTCATCTCTTCCTACACCTCACTCTTGCTGTCTACTCACATCTTGTCAAAAAGGCTCTGGAGCCGGCGCTGTCTCACACAGGACCTGCAGTCGCGAGGTATTTATCAGGGCCTCCAGCTGCTGCCACAATACAAGTAATTTTATCAACCTAATGTTTTATTTATCTGCACTTAACTTTCCTATTTAAAGGGGAGAGAATGTGGGAATATTAACGGGAAAAGTTGGGGGCAGGGAGTTATTAAGTTTGACCACTTGAGCCTTGAAGCGTCTCGGTCTGAAGCCGCTCGGGCTGATGCGAGCACGTCCATATCTCTCATGCAAATTGACCCGGAGGCAGCTATTTTGGGCAGAGCAGTGTGTTCATTGTGGTGTCACAAGAGGTCGATTAGGTTGCTGCAATTCCTAGTTGATGCTGATTGACTGTGAGAGGCATTTAAGTCTTTCAAACCTCATAATCCAGCGCGTTCTCTGCAGGCTGAACGCGGACGCGTGCCTTATGCGCCCTCAAAGCAGGCACCCCGAGTTGCATGCAGATTCAGGAGCTTTGTGGTTATCTGGGAAAGAAACTGTGATGATTTTCTTTTCAGGCTGGGGGGGATGACTTCTCAGCCTGCTGTCAGCTAACAGTGAGGTGGAAAAGCCTCTTCACCTGAAAATCCAGCTTGTCAAGGAAAGTGCTAACCAAAGTGAAACGAGACCCTTTTGAATCCAGGGAGGTGGTGGAGTCTCCTTCTCTGGAGAGGTTTAAAACTCACCTGGCCATGTTTCTGTGTGACTGGATCCAGGTGATCCTGCTGTGGAGGAGGGATTGGACTGGATGATCTTCCAAGGTCCCTTCCAATCCCTAATGTTCAGCGATTCTTGAAGTCTTGGTGTTTGACTTCACCCGGACCTGTAACTTTCACCCAGTGGTGCCAGCTGCTCCATCCTCGTGTGTCTCTACTTTGTTAATCTACTTGGCAAAGCTACCAATTTTTCCTCATCTTGCTGAGAAGAAGAGATGTAATTTCTGCCACTGAAACAGAGTTTTGCTAAAGAAAGTGATGGTCTGCTTGGAAACTGCACCTTTTGAAGAGCAGTGCTGAAGAAAACAGGACAGTGCTGCAGCTGGGTGCACAGGCACACACACACACACATAGATCTAGGGGTGAATGGAAAGGACCACATCTGGAACATTGTGTCTAGTTCTAGGACCTTCAGTTGCAGAACTGCTGGAGACAGTCCAGCACAGAGCCACATTGATGATGAAGGGAGGGGAACATCTCCCTGATGAGGGAAGGCTGAGGGAGCTGGGTCTCTTGAGCTTGGAGGAGACTGAGGGGTGACCTCAT
The DNA here is from genome assembly GCA_013400115.1 of Rhinopomastus cyanomelas. Classification (NCBI taxonomy): domain Eukaryota; kingdom Metazoa; phylum Chordata; class Aves; order Bucerotiformes; family Rhinopomastidae; genus Rhinopomastus; species Rhinopomastus cyanomelas. The sequence continues at coordinate 68,554 of VXBP01007389.1, forward strand.
CATCTCATCATTGTTGGTAAATATGTGAAGGGTGGATGACAGGACGATGGAGCCAGGCTCTGCCCAGAGGCATCTGACACACCTAGGACAAGGGTGAGCTGCCCAGGGAGGTTGTGGAGTCTCCTTCACTGGAGATGTTTAAAACCAACCTGGACATGCTCCTGTGTTTCTTGGTCTAGGTGATCCTGCTGTGTCAGGGGGTTTGGACTAGATGATCTTTTGAGGTCCCTTCCAATCCCTAATGATTCTATGATTCACTCCAGAAGAAAGTCTCCCAAGCCATGGAGGAGGAATGTGTTTCTAGTGATAAATTTAAACTGAACAATGAGTGCAGACATAAAAATCTACTGGAATTTATTCCAGTTTTAGGAAACAACTACAATTCCAGAACATCCTCAACAGAGAGACTCAACAGAGTTCATCTGTCCTAGTCCCATTCCCTGGACTGGAGTTTTAAAGTTGTTTAGATGTAGTGTTGGGAGATCAAGTTTAGGGGTGAACTTGTAGAGTAGGATGGATGGTTGGACTTGATGGTCCCAAGGGTCTTTTCCAACCTGAATGATTCTGTGATTCTAAGTATCATATCTACACAAAATCTGTCACAGAGTCAGGTGCCAAAGGCAAATATATAAGAAAATAAATGTATGAAAACAGGTAAATATAAGAATAAATATATAAGAGAAGGTAAATATATAAGAAAAATATAAACATGTAAGAAAATAAAGATATATGAAAAGTAGAGGCAAATACGAGTGTAATCTCAAGTCAGAGGAACCTTTAGTAGTCACAGTGAGATGAGAGGAAACATAATCACCACAGAGTCAGACCATTTTCATTTACTTCAAACACCTCAGGGCAGTAGCTGGTGTGATGGGGTCATTTTAGAATCATTACCCTACTATTTTCTGTATCTCATCCATTCAATTTCCCACTAAAGTTGAAACAACTCACTTTGAGGAAAATACCTTTTTACTAATGGAGCTTTTAAGAACCAGGTAGTGATCTTTTGAGGAATTAAATACTTACATTCAAGTCATAGAATTGTAGAATCATCAGGGATTGGAAGGGACCTCGAAAGATCATCTAGTCCAATCCCCCGCCACAGCAGGACCACCTAGACCAAGTCACACAGGAACACATCCAGGTGGGTCTTAAACATCTCCAGTGTTTGTGGGCAGCTTGTTCCAGTGCTCTGTCACAGGAAGAATCATCTTGTCTTCCAGGCACTGAAAACACAGTGATCCTGCTGTGTCAGGGGGGTCAGCCTAGATGGTCTTTCGAGGTCCCTTCCAATCCCTGATGATTCTATGATTCTATGATTTAGAGAATCTCCTCTCTGTAAATGTAACCTGATTGTTGTCTCTTGGATGAGTTCTTCCCCTCACAGAACCACTGAACATTATGGGTTGGAAGGCTCCTTGAAAAATCATCTAGTCCAAGTCCCCAGGCAGTCTCAGCCAGAGACAAGGAGGGACCTCAAACAAGCATTAGCCACATGAGCTTTTCCCTATTAAATCTTCCAATCTAAAGACACCCAGCTCCCTCAGCCTCTCCTCATCAGGGAGGTGCTCCACTGCCTTCATCATCCTTGCTGCTCTACGCTGGACTCCCTCCAGCAGCTCCATGTTGAACTGAGGGGTCCAGAACTGGACACAACACTCCAGATCTGTTCTCACCAGGGCAGAGTAGAGGGGGAGAAGAACCTCTCTCGATCTGCTAACCACCTCCATTCTGATCCACCCCAGGATGTTGTTGGCCCTCTTGGCCATGAGAGCACATTGCTGGCTCATGGCCATCCTGCTGGCCACCAGGACCCCCAGGTCCCTTTCTCTGACACTGCTCTCCAACCTACTCTCTACATGACTCTTCAACCTCTCCAACAGGCCAGTTGCACAGTTCTCCTACTCTACTCTCCAACAGGTCAGTCATTTGTGGTGGGAGCTTCTGTTGTCCCTTTGCTTGAGAGTCCCTGACGTAGTTCAGGGTTTCAGCATCTCCACGTGCCTGTGCAGGCTATTTCCACTGCCATCTCAGGAAGCTCTGTTGATGATGTGATGTCAAGTCACATTATGCCCTGAGAGATGTGAACAGACAGTGTTTAATACACGGTGCCACTTTTTCATCTGAGCCAGGCTCAGCTCTGTCAATGAATGCTCCAGCCCAGAGGTTCAGACTCTCCTCAGGGCCACTGGAAAAAACACCTCTTGATGCTTCCTTTGTGCCTTCAAGAGTTTGAAGTAAAGGGACAGTAGTTCTCGGTGCTTCCAGTGGTGCTGTCACATCACAAGAGGCTCCTGCTCCTAACAAACATCTCATCTCCACCAGTGCTGCTGCAGAGGAAGGGCTGGGATGTCGCAGAACTGCCCACGTCGCAGTCCTCTGGCTGTGACCCTCGTGGGGAGAATCGATAGTGACAAAGTCCCCCTCCCTCGAGCGGCTGACAGACTGTGCCAAGGCTCCTTGTTCCCTGAGATGAAAGCAGCACATATTCCACTTGGCAACACGCTGCCAGCTCCGGGGACATCAGGGAGCCAAGAGAACTGCTGGGAAGGAAGAGCATGAAAGCTGCCCCTGGGGGTGCAGTTAATCCGCTCCTGTGGTAGGTCCTACATTCAGGGGGCCTCAGGAGTCACACACAGCCCTCCAACCGATGTTCCCCGAAGTGATGGTCCTCTCCTTCGGGACTTCTGAAGCAGTGCAACCTTGTGCTGGGTTTGTGTGGTGGGGGCTGATCAGCAGGGGAGGGGCTACAGGGGTGACTCCTGTTCGAAGCTTCGAGAAGCAATTGGCCTGGAACCATCGATCTAACTTGGACAAGTCTCTCTGTGGAGCCTTCCTGCGCTCAAGCAGATCAACACTCCCACACAATTTGATGTCGTTTGCCAACTTACTGAGGGTGCTCTCAACCCCCACGTCCAGATCATCAGTAAAGACTCCAAACAAGACTGGCCCCAAAGACTGAACCCTATTGATCACTGTTATTGCAGTGAAGCGGCCAAATTCCACCAGGTGCTGAACGTTTATGGTCTTGAAAGGAATATGCTGGTCATTGGGACCTTTCATAGAATCATTAGGGATTGGAAGGGACCTTGAAGGATCATCTAGTCCAAACCCCCTGCCACAGCAGGATCACCCAGACCAACTCACACAGGCAGTCAGGGTTAGAAGGGACCACAGGATCATCCAGTTCCAACTCCCCTGCCATGGGCAGGGACACCCCACCCTAGATCAGGCTGCCCAGAGCCTCATCCAGCCTGGCCTTAAACACCTGCAGGGATGGGGCCTCAACCACCTCCCTGGGCAACCCATTCCAGGCTCTCACCACTCTCACAGTGAAGAACTTCCTCCTCACATCCACTCTAAATCTACCCATCTCCAGCTTTGCTCCATTCCCCCTAGTCCTGTGGCTACCTGATATCCCAAAAAGCCCCTCCCCAGCCTTTTTGTAGCCCCTTTCAGATCCTGGAAGGCCACAATAAGGTCACCTGGGAGCCTCCTCTTCTCCAGACTGAACAGCCCCAACTCCCTCAGTCTATCCTCATAGGAGAGGTGCCCCAGCCCTCTGATCATCCTTATGGCCCTCCTCTGCACTTGCTCCAGCATCTCCACATCCTCCTTGTATTAAGGGCTCCAGAACTGGATGCAGTCCTCCAGGTGGGGCCTCACCAGAGTGGAGGGTGTTCATGCACTTCAGTTGAGTAAGAGCACATACCTGGACTTGGACCAGAACTCTTAACCTATGTAGGGTGTGAGCTGGCTCGTCTCTAAAATTCATGTTACATACCGACTCGTGTCACCTTCAGCGTGTCACTCCAGATGGAAACGACGCAGCCTCGCCCCGCAGCCTCCAGTGGTAGATGGATCTCCTTGCAAAGTTCACGCGTAAACTGCATTTAAGGAAAATAGCTTTTAATTATGCAAAGATATTAACAACCATCCCATCTGATTGTAATGAGGCCAATTTGCTTTATTCCCCAACAAAAGCTTCGTTAGAAGAGAGTTATGGCTGAAACGCATTTTGCTACAGTCCAGCTAATGAGCAGGAAAGAATTGTCCTACTTTCTTTGCAGAAGTTCTACGGCTTCAAAGAGCTGGAGTGGCTGAAGAGGAACAGCTAACACACTGCCAGCATATAGCCTACTGCTGCGTAGCCTTCCCTCACTCACAGTCACAGTGTCATCTAATGGTGGGACAAGGGGCACCACCCTTCACGCCCTGAAAAGCCCTTCCATTAGCCCTTCAAGATGCCAGCAAGGCTACTTGAGCTTTCACTGATGACAGCAAAGTAGTGAAAGCCCAGATGTCTGGGGATTTGTGTCTTGGGCTCAGCTGTAGTTTCCAGGGGAACACAACTTGTGAAGAAATGTTGACTGTGATTGAAGAACTGATCCAGGATGGATTCTGTGTGGATCCTCTAGTCTCTAGTAGTATGTGGGCTCCTCTTGCAGTTTTTCTCACATCCATGGTGCTCTCAGTCTCTTCTTTCTACTCATCTATTTACATTAAACTTAGGAGCTTTATTGCTTCTGTATCTGTTCACCTTCTACTAAACCAAATTGCAGTGAGTCAGGCTGAACAGTCATTGTGGGGAAGGGATCCAAAGTCATATGGACAGGCTGACTACCTGCAGTCTGAGGTGGATCAGAAGTGGTTAGAACATTGAGAAAGGTTCTCCTCTTCCTCTACTCTACCCTGGTGAGACCATGTCTGGAACCTTGTGCCCAGTTCTGGGCCCTTCAGTTCCAGAAGGACACAGAACTGGTGGAGAGAGTCCAGCGCAGAGACACAGAGATGATAAAGGGAGGGGAGCATCTCTCTGATGAGGGAAGGCTGAGGGAGCTGGGGCTCTGGAGCTTGGAGAAGAGGAGACTGAGGGGTGACCCCATTAATGTCTATAAATATGTGAAGGGTGGGTGTCAGGAGGATGGAGTCAGGCTCTGCTCAATGTCATGTAGTGATAGGACAAGGGACAATGGGTGTGAGCTGGAACATAGAAGGCTCCACATCAATCTGAGAAGAAATTTCTTCCCAGTGAGGGTGACAGAGCCCTGGAAGGGGCTGCCCAGGGGGATGTGGAGTCTCCTTCTCTGGAGACATTTAAAACTCACCGGGATGTGTTCCTGTGCAATTTGATCTCAGGGATCCTGGCAGGGAGATTGGGCTAGATGATCTTTCGAGGTGCTTTCCAATCCCTAATGTCCTGTGATTCAGTGATACCCTTTACATTAGGAAAAATAATAAAAGGAAAAGGTTCCCAATTCAAGCAGCTGGAACCGCAATTATTGTGTGACCTTTCAGCATCATTTTCCCCAGCTTCCTTCCACACAGCACTTTGCTGCTTCGTCTCCTCGAGCTCTTTGTCTCACATTTCCTTCACTTTCCCTGCAGCCTGCTGCATGCTCCTCCTGCTCCCCGTTCCTGCTCCTGTTTATCTCCTGGGAGTGTCCTTCCCTGGAGGTTCACAGCTCAGCAAAGTCACTCCTCCTCTGGGGTTACAATGGAGAAAACAAGGCTTCAGTGGAAATTAGCTTTGAAATAAACAGCTTCACTAAACACATCCAACGCCGTCGGTAGGAGCAGGTTACCCTCCTGCTCTGGTCCCTACATGCATTTGCTCCTCCTAATTGCTCATCTCCACTCAAAGCAATTTCCTTGGCACACACGTGTTCGTTAAGCTTAATGAAGGAAGGACAGTTTAGCATCCCACCTGTGACAGCTCACTGATTCGGATCATGATGACCTATTGTGAAGACTTGGGCTTCACTCAAGGTTTTGATTAGTGCAGAGAAGGACCCTCTGCGTCATTAAGATCACAGGTAGAATTTACTTATTCTGAGGCAATTTAATTTGAAAGTCTGTTAATTAGATAAAAAGATGAAGGCGACACCATACAGCTCACTGGTGGAATAGATGAGAACTTATGATTTGTGCAAACATGAGAACGAGCTTCTTCGTGGTGAGGGTGATGGACCACTGGAAGGAGCTGCCCAGGGGGGTTGTGGAGTCTCCTTCTCTGGAGACGTTTCAAACCCACCTGGACGTGTTCCTGTGCGACTGGATCTAAGTGATCCCGCTGTGGTGGGGGAATTGGACTGGATGACCTTTGGAGGTCCCTTCCAATCCCCAATGTGCTGTGATTCTGTGATTCCACTGTCACGCAACAGCTCATGAATGGTTTGCCCTAGAAACTTCAGATAGAATTTATTCAGAAGGTCTTCATCCCTCCTACTCTGCATAAAAAGAAAAGGAGAAGGCTGGGGAACTTGGAAGCTCTCCCCTGGAAAACTGGAAACAGCAAAGCAGCCTGATGGGAACTGAAATAGCTTATTGAGGTTGTCACTGATACTTTAGGCTTCTGAAGTCACTGAATAGGAGAGTGGACAGAAGCAGTCTGGAGCTTCAGTCTCCTTGCAGCCAGCTGTTCTTTTAGCCACAGGCCAGCACTGTGTCTGAATACACAGGGACTGTTACCACCACAAAAAGAGCCCCCTTGCACAGAGCTTACAATTCTGTGAGTCCTGGTAGAATCATAGAGTCACAGAATCATTAGGGATTGG
>VXBP01007390.1:0-205410 GCA_013400115.1 Rhinopomastus cyanomelas
TGTCCCTGCCTGTGCAGGGGGGTAGGAACTGGATGGTCTTTAAGGTCCCTTCCAATGCTGGCCATTCTGCGATTTGATGCAGGCGTGAACACAGGAGCAGAAAACTTCTTCAAAGGCTCTGCAACTCATGGAACAAAGGACAGACTGTATTTGTTGATGTTTCTCCTCAGTCCACAGAAAGTCTTCTGCATCCCATGCCTCGTAATCAGGGCTTTGTGTGCCTGCGGGGAGGGTATGCAGCCAGCGAGCAGCTTTCATGCACAGCATGCTGCCCTAGCAACCTGATAGATTTCCAGCAGAAATGTATGTGGGAGTTAGTGCTGATCTTTGCGGAGTTAACCCATTTTTTTGGAGAGAAAAGCCTACACAGCTGTTGTGGACTAGTCAACATAATATCAAAGCTTCAGACATCCATAGGAAATTAAGTTGGGCAGTGTGTGTTCTCATCTGTTACATGCGCTTGGACTTCTCTTCCCTCATGCAGCAAACCCTTGCAAAGACAGTGAGGTGGCGTCAGCCCCATGAGAAGATGCTCACCAGCTGAGCTTTTTACCTGTCCTAGGATTGCCACTTCTCTCCTAAGCATCATAGGAGATGCGTAGAATAGAACCTGTGGGTGAGCAGGGGGTGGGAAACTGCTTGTGGTTGTCTTGGTTTGAGTTAGAACAGAACCTGTCCAGTGGTTTTAGTTTCCAGCTCAGTGTCTTCTCACTAACTGTGCTTTCTGAAGTAACAGTGTGTCTGCAGCAGCGTCTGCTTCTGCCAGTGGTAACGCTTGGTGTTTACAGCCAGTGCCAGGACCGGTGTGGGCAGTGGCCTGTGCTGGCTCCTGTGGAGACCAAGGTCACCGCTAGATCTTTCGAGGACCCTTCCAGTCCCTAATCTTCTGTCATCCTCACAGTTGAGACCTCCTTGCGTCTTTCCTGAACTGAACTGTCTTAAGACTTTGGTTTCAGAGTCCAGTCTGTGTCCATTACTGTTTTCAGCTTCTCAAAACCCCCCATAATTATCAGGAAAACTCATTAATCGCTGCTCTGGCGATGGCAGCCTGGCGCTGGTACTTTTCCATCGACTCCCATTCGAACACCAAACACATTAAAGCCTTTTCAAACGTTCATCTATCTTCATTTGCTCTCCTTCTCATCCAGTTCCTCTAACATCTGCCCCTATCCTTCCTACAGAGCCGTGCCTGCTGGTGTGAAAATATGTTCTTCTACAGAGCTCTGTGAAAGGAGCTTATTTGCTTTTCTCCTGATCAAGTCTTAATTGCCTTTCCAAATTTAATTATAAAAAGCCTGATTTTGTGCAAACTACTATTTCGGTGGCTTCATTTGCACCCATTCACTGTCTGTAGGGCTGTTTATGGGAGTGTGTCACTCTGTGAGTGGCTCTGTCTGCTTTGCTCTTCTAATAGGGGAGTTTTTAATGGTGCAGGAAATACAAGTGGTGCAAATTGAATTACGATCGGTTTGGCTCCGTCTCCGTATTCTGGGATGTCTGCTCTTATTAGGCTGTATAGCAAATATTGCAGTGTTATCTGTGGTTCTGTTCTGTGTTGAGGCCTCCCCTCGAGTACTGGGGGCAGCGCTGGGCCCCTCACTTCAAGAAAGAGATTGAGGGGCTGGAGCGGGTCCAGAGGAGGGGCGGGAGGGAAAGGTTGATGAGGAGAGGCTGAGGGAGCTGGGAGTGTTGAGCCTGGAGAAGAGGAGACTCAAGGAGGACTTTCCCCCTCTCTCTAACTCCCTGAAGGGAGTTTGCAGTCAGGTGGGGGGTCAGGCTCTTCTCCCAGGCCACCAGCATCAGGATGAGAGGGCAGGGTGTGAAGCTGCCAGGGGAGGGTCAGGTTGGATGTTAGGAAGCCCTTCCTCCTGTAAAGGGTGATCAGAGCCTGGACTGGACTGCCCAGGGCAGTGGTAGTCCCCATCCCTGGGGGTGTTGAAGGCCAGCCTGGCTGTGGCCCTCAGTGCCCTGGTCTGGCTGCTGTGGTGATGTTAGGTCCTGGGCTGGGCCCAGCCCAAATCATTCTGTGATTCTATGATGCAGAGGCGCTTTGCATGATGCAGAAGTATCACATCTATCAGGAGTGCCTTTGCTGTGGCAACGGCGCCGCGTGTGCTTTTACCTCGGACAGCGTGTTTTCAGATTTACCTTTCAGGAGTCAATACTGCAGTGGGGGACAGATAAAGGCAGAGGGTTTGAGAGCACTTTAGGGAACTGCATAAGTCACTGGAGCACTTCAGAAGAGGCAGCTGCTGCAGCCTGACAAGCACACGGGATTACCAAACTGCCGTCCGTGTGCTCGTGGTGCTTCTGCAGGTGTGAGTCACCGGGAAAGAGCTTGAGAGCAGCACTGTTTCAACTAGAGTTCCTGAGTGCGCCACAACACAAACCGGGTGGGCATCCCCTAGGAACGGAGAAGGTCTTTAATGCTTCTTGTACTTAGCTTTGGCATTGCTGAAGAGCCAGGAGCACTGTAGCTCTCACATTTCTCCAAAAGTGGTTTTCCCAGAAGAAAAAGTTTACATTCCCCATAATAAATCCCGTTTCAGGGGCAGATTGGATGGGGCTCTTGGCCAAACTGGTCTAGTGAGTCGTGCTCCTGCCCATAGCAGGGTAGTTGGAACTAGATGATTTTTACCAGTATAGACTGGGGACTGACCTATTGGAGTGCAGTGTAAGAGAAAGGGACCCGAGGGTGCTGGTGGAGAACAGGATGACTATGAGACAGCAGTGGGCCCTTGTGGCATCCTGGGGAGGATCAGAAGTGGGGTGGTTAGCAGGTGGAGAGACGTTCTTCTCCTACTGTGCTCTGCCCTGGTGACACATCATCTGGAGTATTGTGTCCAGTTCTGGGCCCCTCAGTTCCAGAAGGACATGGAACTGCTTGAGAGAGTCCAGTGCAGAGCCACAAAGATGATGAAAAGTGATGGAGGGATTGGAGCATCTCCGTGATGAGGAAAGGCTGAGGGAGCTGGGTCTCTTCAGCTGGGACCAAAGGAGACTGAGGAATGACCGAATGAATGTTAATAAATATGGAAAGGGCAGGTCTCAGGAGGATGGAGCCAGGCTCTGCTCAGGGGCATCTAATGACAGGACAAGGGGAACTGACTGTGAGCTGGGACAGAGGAGGTTCCACATCAGCGTGAGAAGAACTTTCTTCCTGGTGAGGGTGACAGAGCCCTTGGAGGGGCTGTCCAGGGGGGTTGTGGAGTCTCCTTGTCTGAAGACATTTAAAACCCTCCTGGCCATATTCCTGTGCGACTGGATCTAGGGGATCCTGCTGTGTCAGGGGGACTGGATGATCTTTCGAGGTCCCTTTCAATCCCTAATGCTCTGTGATTTCGTGAAATAATCTAAGGTCCCTTCCAACTGGTGTGTGACCCCACGATGCAATATATGGATTTACCATAAAGTCCTGACTCCACCGACAAGATTTTTTAGGAAAAAAAACCGGAGTAAGAGCATTTAAGATGCATCCAGCATGTGATTTCCATTGTATTCAGCCAGTGGAATCTTAGCCAAGCGTATATGGCCATCGTGAAAAGATCAGGACCACCACTGTAATCCCAAATACCATTTTTGGTAGCATCTTGACAGGCGTTTGCAGCAAGCAGGTTCCATGCACAACTGGTTCTCTGTAAAATCATGATGTTCCTTCACTGCTTCACAGAGACTTTCTCAGGGCACCAGCATCTCTAGGCTTGCCCATACAGGCTGCCAAGGGGGGCTGTGGAGTCTCCTTCCCTGGAGACATTTCAAACCCCCCTGGGCATGTTCCTGTGCAGCTTCATCTAGGTGATGCTGCTGGGGCAGGGGGAATTGGACTGGCTGATCTTTCGAGGTCCCTCCCGGTCCCTGATGTCCTGTGGTTCTGTCATTCAGTTCAAACACTGTACTCACACGTCTCGTTCGACACAGAACGGAGACCAGGGTGTCCCTGTAGTCAGACATTTGAAGGTTCTCATGCAGTCTGTGCTCTGAAGCAGCACCCTGTGAACTGCAGCGATCACGCCGTTGTGCCTGTTTCAGCCGGTGACATCAGTTGCTGTTGTTAGGGAGGCTGCCAGTTCTTGCCTCAAATCAAGGTTTGTTCTGCTGTTGAATAATGACACTGCAGCACTCTGGATGTGTGGCTGCTTTGGAATCGAGGTAATCCTTTCTCTGACAGGTTACATAAATGCCTTTGGCTTATGGGGCTCTTTCAGAAGCTACAGATCCCACACTGTTATTTTGAGAGTTTTTAAAAAGTTCATAACTAATGCTGACATTCTAAATTTGCTTCCTGCTTGCTTTCTGAAGTCTGTCTGTGCCTGAGCAGGCAGATCCTACTGTCAGGTGTCGCTTGCGTTCTTTACTCCATCGGTATCAAAGGTTTTCAGTGTGTTGTGGGGTTTTCAGAAGAGAAAGAGGTGGTGTCAGGTGCTGTGTGTTTCGTATGAGGAACCACCTTTATGATTCCCAGTGTCATCTAATAATAGGACAAGGGGTAACAGGAGTAAGCTGGAACAGAGGAGGTTCTGCATCAGGATGAGAAGGAACTTCTTTATAGTGAGTGTGGCAGAGCCCTGGAAGGGGCTGCCCAGGGGGGTTGTGGAATCTCCTTTTCTGGAGACATTTAAAACCCTCCTGGATGTGTTCCGGTGAGACTGGATCTGGAGGATCCTGCTGTGGAGGGGGGATCAGACTGGATGGTCTTTCGAGGTCCCTTCCAATCCCTAATGTTCTGTGATTATGTTAATTATAACATATAAACATATTTTCTTTAGTATTAGTGAATGCAGGATTAATATACCTCCAAGGTTATCTCACCCAGCAGCCTCAACTAGATCAGGTTGCCCAGAGACTCCTCCAGTTTCACCTGGAATAGCTCCAGGAGTGGCCTCCACTCCCTCCCTGGGCAACTTGTTCAGTGTTTAACCCCTCTCCTGCTGAAGAACGTCTTCCTAACAGCCCGTTTCAATCTGCCCTTCTCTAATGTGAAACCATTGCCCCTCATCCTATCACTCCAGGCCTTTGTGAACAGTCCCTCTGCAGCCCTCTTATAGCCCCCTGGAAGATGGCTGTCAGGTCCCCCTGGAGCCTTCTCTTCTCCAGGTTGAACAACCCCAGCTCCCTCAGTCTGTCCTCGTAGCAGAGGAGCTCCAGCCCCCTGCATTTTTGGAGCCTCCACTGGACCTGCTCCATCAGGTCCCTGTCTTTCCTGTATTGACGGCTCCAGAACCGGACACAGGGCTCCAGGTGAGATCTCACCGGAGCAGAGGGGCAGAATCCCCTCTCTTGATCTGCTAACAACACTTCTTGTGGTGCAGCCCAGGATGCAAATAGTAAGATTAAAGGATTTTTAAAGACTTTTGCAATACCTCAGAGTTTTTATATTCTAAGTGTTATAATAAGTTTGTCGTAAGTATAGTATTAATTTTATACATCTTTAAATTTTCAGAGTATTGTATGGCTGAGGATATGTATGCATCTAATTGTTCCTTAATATTTCTGCTGGCAGCAGCACAAATTGCAGAACCTTCCCTTAAAAGTCCATATAGAGAGAGAAAACAGTCTGTGTCTCCAGTGATGTTTAATGTGAGCTGTCAGTGAGCGCTGGCAGCCCAGAGAGCCAGCTGTGTCCTGGGCTTCATCGAAAGAAGCAGTGGCACTTGGTCAAGGGAGGTGATTCTGTCCTTCTACTCTGCACTGGTGAGACTCCACCTGCAGTACTGGGTCCAGTTCTGAAGTCTCCAACATCAGAAGGACATAGAGCTCCTGAAAGGTGTCCAGAGGAGAGCGACTCAAATGCTCAGAGAGCTGGAGCACCTCCCCTGTGAGGACAGGCTGAGCAAGATGGGGTTGTTCAGCCTGGAGAAGAGGAGGCTCCCAGATGACCATCCAGGAGCTTTCCAACCTCTGAAGGAAGGGGGCTACAAGAAAGCTGGGATGGGACTTTTGCAGAGATGACAGTGAGAAGACAAGGGGAAAGAGTTCCAGACTTGAAGAGGGGGGGATTGAGGTTGGACATGAGGAACCAGTTCTTTGCTGTGAGGGTGCTGAGATGCTGGAACAGGCTGCCCCAGGCAGCTGTGGCTGCCCCATCCCTGGCAGTGCTGAAGGCCAGGTTGTCTGGGGCCCTGAGTGCCCTGCTCTAGTGAAGGGTTCCTGCCTGTGCAGAGGGGTTGGAACTTAGTAAACTTTAAGGTCCCTTCCGACAATGGCCAGTCTGTGATTCTATGAAAGTGGTCTTCACTGACTTTAGGTATCTACAGAAGTCCATACAGGGAGGGACAAGCCTGTATCCAGGAAAGCAATTTCTGTTTGTTCCTACTGTGTCACTATTTCGATTACACAGACCCCAGACAATCAGTGCCCTTCTCACTAACAAGGGATGGCAAGAAAATTCAATTTGCTTCTTATCTTTCGGAAAGCTGCAATGCACAGTGATGCTACCTGATGGGAACTGAGATAATTCAAGAAGAAAGCTTCATTAATTACACTTTTGAAAAAGAAAACAAGGCTTTATTTTTCCTTCCAAGCAGAGCAATAGAATATGGCTGTGTGGTTAAAGAATCACAGAGCATTAGGGGTTGGAAGGGACCCCCGAAGATCATCCAATCTAACCCCCCCCTGCGACAGCAGGATCACCTGGACCAGGTTGCACGGGAACATGTCCCAGGTGGGTTTTAAACTTCTCCAGAGAAGGAGACTCCACGTGATTTTCAAGTTTCTTAGGTGATTTTCAACCCTGAGAGAGCATCCTATGCTTGATTGGACTGGAAGATCTTTCGAGGTCCCTTCGAGTCCCTAATGTTCTGTGAATCTCTGTAGTACCTGTGTAGCTCCACTGGGTTCCGTGTAGCTGAGTTGAACACATACGGAGTGCTGGCTCCTTTTTACTTGTCTTGATAAGCTCTCTACAAGGAGATGCAATCATTCCTCTGATTAGAAAATTAACAAAATGTTAATGCAGGCTAATAAATCATGAATAAATAATGCAAGGTTCAAAAAAGGAAGCGGGATAATGAAAACTAATTGCAATGTTGTGAAAATAAAACCCGCGCTTTACCTTGAGAAGTACTGCCAGCGTTGTAGACACGTTTGTCTTGTAAGGGTTCAGTGAAGAGCTGCATGAGGAGGACTTCTTTTTCACTGGGGATGTCAGTAAGACATGGACTTATCGAAAATAATGCTTGGTCTAAAGAGATTGTTTTCATCCAGTGGTGGTGAAGAATATGACCTGCAGGGTGGTACAGTAACTGCCTACGCTTCAGTGATAGTTTGAGTTGCAGTGAGGGGCGCTGGAATGGAGGAGGATGGAGCCAGGCTCTGCTCAGTGTCATCTAACGACAGGACAAGGGGCAGTGGGTGTGAGCTGGAACAGAGGAGGTTCCACATCAATATGAGAAGGAGCTTTTTCCCAGTGAGGGTGACAGAGATCTGGAAAGGGCTGCCCAGGGCAGGTTGTGGAGTCTCCTTCTCTGGAGATGTTTCGAAGCCACCTGGCCATGTTCCTGTGTGACTGGATCTAGGGGATCCTGCTGTGGCATGGGGGGTGGGACTGGATGGTCTTCTGAGGTCCTTTCCAATCCCTAATGTTCTGTGATTCTGTGATTCCTTAGGTAATAAATACTTAAGATTAACCAAAGGGCATCACCTGGGATGCTTCATGGGTTACTAAGGCACCTCTGGTTTTCAAGGAAATCCTAAGCAACTGAAATGCCGTGCAGGAGAAATTCACGTGTAGATTTTCCGTGCTTTGTTGAGTTCACATCCATCTTTTTGCAGCTTTCCCTTCCTCTGCAACCCAGGGAAAACCAATTTTCTTACAGTGTCGGTTCCTGCTTCCTGCTCGCTAAATGTCTTTAAATTCAATTTATACTTCACTGGACTTTTAGAAGTGCAGTTGAAGTTTCATCTAATCTGTACTTTCTTCTCTGATCATACTAATAATACTCCTCTGTCTTTGTCCTCTCTGATAGATACTACGCTTTGCTCAGCTTAAATTTGGGATTCTTCTCCCAAATTCCTAATGATAGCAGGACAGGAAATGGCCTCAAGTTGCATGAGGGGAGGTTTAGATTGGATTTTAGGAGGACGTCCTTTTCTGAGAGAGTGGTTGGGCACTGGAAGGCAGCCCAGGGAGGTGGTGAAGTCTCCCTGGAGGTGTTTAAAAACCGAGGAGCTAGAGCACTTGAGGCCGTGGTCTCAGGGTTAGGGAGCTGTTTGGATGAGGATTGGACTTGCTGCCCCCGGAGATCCTTTGCAGCCGTAATGATTCTATGATTTACTGTTTTCAATTATTGAACTTTTATTTGAAATCAGGCATCTTGCAGTTGTGTTTATCCTACTAGGAATAGCTTTAATTTTAATGAAGGTGATACACACTTTGAATAGCTGACTGTTGCTTTAAAAACACATAGGCTAATAATTAGCATTTTCCTGGTTCGAATATACAGTGTTTGCAAAGAGCATCTGCAAAATTTATACCAAAAAAGTTCATTAAACTGAAACTAATTTTCTTAGGAATTTCATTCTAGCTTCCTCTTGCTTAGATCACTTAAATACTTCAGTAGAAACGCTTTTAAAGTATGAAAAATGATGGTAAATGATACATAATTTCAGATGAAAATATATTTGTAGACTAATTTAGAGGTTCGCTGGAGACATTTAAGACCCGCCTGGATGTGTTGCTGTGTGACTTGGTCTAGTTGATTCTGCTGTGGCATGGGGATTGGACTGGATGGTCCCTTCCAATCCCTAATGATTCTGTGATTCCGTGATTCTCTTCCCCCTCTACTCTGCCCTGGGGAGGCCACATCTGGAATCATAGAATCATAGAATCTTGTGTCCATTTCTGGGCCCCACAGTTCTAGGAGGACACAGAGCTGCTGGAGAGGCTCCAGCAGAGCCACAGACATGATGAACGGAGTGGAGCATGTCCTTGCTGAGGAGAGGCTGAGGGAGCTGGGGCTCTTGAGCTTGGAGAAAAGAAAACTGAGGGGTGACCCCATGAATGTTGGTAAGTGTGGAAAGGGCAGGTGTCAGAAGGATTAATCCAGGCTCTACTGGGGGGCACCCAGTGATATGACAAGGGGCAGCAGATGTGAGGTAGGACAGAGGCGATTCCACATCAGGATAAGAAGGACCTTCTTCCCAGTGAGGGTGTCAGAGCCCTGGAAGAGGCTGCCCAGGGGGGTTGTGGAGTCTCCTTCTCTGGAGACATTTCAAACCCACCTGGGCTGTTCCTGTGTGACTGGATCTAGGGGATCCTGCTGTGGCAGGGGCATTGGACTGGATAACCTTTGGAGGTTTGTTCCCATCCCTAATGTTCTGTTACTCCATTCTGTGAATTCAGCTCTCCAGAGCCAAACCCTACGATGTGAGTAGCAGAGCAACTTTTAGCCTTAAAATCTTCTCTGTAAAAAAATCCTTCATGAATCAGAGTAATTTCCATCATCAATATGTACCCGTAAGACAAATGTTTAGGCTGGAGAGAGACTTTTACAAGAGTATCCAGTGGTGAAATGGCTTTAAACTGAAGGAAAACAGGTTTAGATTGAAACTTATGAAAAACTTCTTCAGTACAGGGGTGATGAGACTCTGGAATAGCTTACCCAGAGAGGTTGGGGCTGCTTCCTTCCTGCAGGCGTTCGAGGCCGGGTTGGGTGAGACACTGAGCCACCTGGTCTAGTGAAGAAGCATCCTTGCTCCTGGCAGGGAGGTTGGACTAGAGGATCCCTGAGGTCCCTTCCAACCTGACTCATCCTATAATTCTATGATTTGGTCACAATTGTCACTGGTTTTGATGGAGAGATACATGCAGTTCACTTGTCAGGCTGTTGATTCAGCAGTTTATATTTGGAATCTTCTTTCCCCGATGATGATGTGGAGATGCAGCGTGTGAGGAAGTAAATGCTTATGTTTGGTGGGTATGTACACGAGAGTTCCGCATTGTTAAGATGTAATTGAAATAGACAAAGTAAAAATAGAAATCTGTGCCTTTTTTAACAAGGACAAATTGAATGATTCATCTGCAAATTGCATGTCCCTGAAGGAAGAGAAGGAAGGAGTTCTGTTCTATGAATAAAAAAGTTCAGTGGGGGTTTCAGAGTCTTCTTCCTTCAAGGGCTAATTGTTAAAGTTTAAGAAAATCTCCTCTGATAGTTACATGATGACCAAATGCAGAGGTGCACTTTGTGAAATGGTTCTTATCACAGAACCACAGAATTATTGAGGCTGGAAAAGCCCTCTCAGCTCATCCAGCCCAGCCCAGGGCCTAACATCATCCCAGCAGCCAGACCAGGGTGCTAAGGGCCACAGCCAGGCTGGCCTTCAACACCTCCAGGGATGGAATGCCCTGGGCAGTCCAGTCCAGGCTCTGATCCCCCTTTCCATGAGGAAGGGCTTCCAAACATCCAACCTAACCCTCCCCTGGCAGCTTCAGGCCCTGCCCAGAGTATTTGTTTGTAAAAAATATTTGTTGGAAAAGACACTGGAGATCATAGAGTCCAACCAGCAACCCTACTCTACAAGGTCACACCTAAACCAGATCCCCCAACACCACATCTAAGTGACTTTTAAACATCCAGGGTTGGGGACTCAACCTCCACCCTGGGCAGCCCAGTCCAGGGCCTGATCACTCTCTCTGGGAAGAATTTCTTCCTGCTGTCCAGTCTAACCCTTGCTTGTTGAAGCTTGAAGCCCTTCCCTTTCCTTCTGTCACTAATGACCTGTGAGAAGAGCCCAGCACCAACATCTCCATGATGTTCTTTCAGATAGTTGTAGAGAGCAATGAGGTCTCCCCTCAGCCTCGTCTTCTCCAGGCTCCAGCTCCCTCAGCCTGCCCTCATCAACGCTGTTTTCCAGCCCCCTGCTCAGGCCAGATGCCCTTCTCTGCCCCCTCTGCAGCTTGAATCCTGCACACAGAGGCACTGTGTGTGCCTGGGAGGTGAAATCTTCTCTTGGATCATCTGCAAGCATCACCTTAGATACACAGAGCAGTGAGCTGGAGTCACCCACACTGGTGTGGTGCACCGCTATCCAGAGGAAGATTACATGCTAGACAGCAGCCCTGTGATGTTGGCTACCTCCTCCTCCATTCATCACCGTTGAAGAAGAAGCTGTATTCATAGTCAATCTGGTGACAAGGACACAGCAAGACAAATTTGCAGGGGAGTGGGAAGCTCAGCACGCCTGTATCCATCCTGTATTCTTTATTAATTCCCAAGGACGCTTGGCTGAAGATTGAGTTCTTCTGCCTTAAATGTCACGTCTTCATTTGCCTTTCATGGGTGCAGACCTGGTTTTTCTGTGCTCTTATCTTTGACACTGATTCAGTTAGCCCCATCACTCCTGCTTTTCCATGCCTCTGTGCAGAACATCATGAGAACATGACCAGTTCTGCCTGAGTGCAGGGGGTTTGGAGGATGTTACGCTGACGCTAATAAAGGGAGGTCCGGGGGCTTAAGCCATTTGGAAGAAGCTAACTTTAAATGAACTGTCAGGAAAACAGCAGGGATGTGGAGTATAATGAAATATATTTATTTCTATTATTATATATTATGTATTATTATATATTATTTATCATAGAATCATAGACTCATTAGGAATTGGAAGGGACCTNTCTCAGTCTTCTCCAAGCTAAAAAGACTGAGTTCCCTCATCCTCTCCCCATAAGAAAGGAAGATCAGAGCCTGGATGGGACTGCCCAGGGCGGTGGTGGGGTCCCCATCCCTGGAAGTGTTGAAGGCCAGCCTGGCTGTGGCCCTCAGTGCCCTGGTCTGGCTGCTGTGGTGATGTTAGGTCCTGGGCTGGATGAGCTCAGGGGGCTTTTCCAGCCTGCATGTTCTGTGAGGCAGGAGTGGTGGCTCCTTTCAGCTCATTTACTTAATTTGAAAGCTTCTTCATTCCGGTGAGTGAGACTATTTCCCTCACGGTATTTGTTCTCGTGACCTGTGCTCTGAAGTGCTTTTGTTCTTTCATGTAGGTAGTGAGCGCAGCAGCCGTCTGCGGCTCTTCAGCGACCCTGACTGAAGCGTTGCTGTGCAGGAAAGCAGGAGAGATCCTCTTCCTGTGAAATGAAAAGTGAAGTTTGTACATTTTAACTGTCTTCAGGGACTATTTCCAGTTCTCTCTCATCTGTCTTGTAGTAACCATTTAATGTTGTAGTGGCACAATACAATATGACAACCGTAAATTTCTTAACAACCGGCTTTATTGTGCCCGCTGTTCTCTGTGGCTGGGAAGTTGGGAAACAAAGATAAAGCCCTTGAAGCCTTATCCATGCTTCACGTTTTTATGGAGGCTGGGTAGAGAGCCAGGTGGACCAGAAGGCCAGTGGCATCCTGGCTTGGATCAGCACTAGTGTGGCCAGCAGGACTGGGGATGTCATTCTCCCCCTGTACTGGGGAGACCTCCCCTCGAGTACTGGGGCAGTGCTGGGGCCCCTCACTTCAAGGAAGAGATTGAGGGGCTGGAGTGGGTCCAGAGGAGCAATGAGGCTGGGGAAGGGACTGGAGGGGAAGTCTGCTGACAAGAGCCTAGGGAGCTGGGGGTGTTGAGCCTGGAGAAGAGGAGACTCAGGGGGAATCTCCTCCCTCTCTCCAGCTCCCTGAAAGGAGGTTGCAGTCAGGTGGGGGTCTCTTCCTCCAGGCAACTAGCACAAGGATGAGAGGGCAGGGCCTGAAGCTGCACCAGGAGAGGGTTAGGTTGGATGTTAGGAAGCTCTTCCTCACGGAAAGGGTGATCAGAGCCTGGACTGGACTGCCCAGGGCACTGGTGGAGTTTCTGTGCCTGGAGATGTTTAAGGCCAGCCTGGCTGTGGCCTGTAGTGCCATGGTCCAGCTCATGGGGTGATGTTAGGTTCTGGGCTGGACTGGATGAGCTCAGAAGGCTTTTCCAGCCTCAATCATCCTGTGATTCTGTTTGCTATAGATATTTTATGTCAGTTAAATGATCTTATAGAGGAGCATTATATTTTTCCCAGTGGAGTTCTCTAGCACTGACACTCGAGCAGTTCGGTCAGCTTGCGATAGCTGCGGTGACTCGCGTGAACGGGTAGTGCCCCTTGTCCGTACAGCTGCGTTGGTCTGGCTTCTGATACTATGTCTACATTGACACTTCAGCTAGGCTTGGCTCCAAGTATACGGGTGTTATGACAGGGATCGAGCTTTGTGTGTGAGCAAAACCAGCGCTTTTGTCCAGCAATGACTTTCCTCACCCCTGGTAAGTCTCTCTACCAGGAGAGAGGCTGTCTGAGAAATTCGTAAGCAAATTCTGCATCCTCAGAAACAGAGAGGGTCTGCTCCTTCCAGCACACCAGACACCTTTCTGGTTCTGATCGTGCTGTGCGCTTGTTCAATCCTCCTCTAGCCAGATCTAAAGGCTGAACATAGAGAGTAGCTTGAAATGATGATGAATTACTTCACCCTGATTCAATTAATTGATATATTAATCATATTACAGCTCTTACTGGAATTAAAAAACACTTTTGTATTTCTTTTTTTGTTCCTTCCAAATCACAGAACCCCAGAACATTAGGGATTGGAAGGGACCTGGAAAGATCACCCAGTCCAGCAGGATCACCTAGAACAAGCTGATATTATGAAAAGTTGGAAGAAATAGTTTCTGTTCTGAAGTGCATGTGTTAATGGATTTAGGAAAACAGGAGGAGGTTTTCTTCTTTAGGAAGAAGTTCTTAGCTGAGAGAGAGTGGTTGGGCACTGGAACAGGCTGCCCAGGGAGCTGGCGGAGTCTCCATCCGTGGAGGTGTTTAAAAACTGAGTAGCTAGAGCACTTGAGGCCATCGTCTAAGGGTTAATACATGTTGGAATGAGGGCTGGACTTGATGATCCTAGTGATCCTTTCCAGGCACAATGATTCTGTGATTCCCTCTTTTAAACTGCTTTAAGCAGTTTAAGCAACAGAGCTTTGCATCCTTCCTCCTAAGGAATGCTCAGCAGTGTATTAGCCCTGGAAGGGGCTGCCCAGGGGGCTTGTGTAGTTCTCCTTATATGGAGACATTTAAAACCCTCCTGGACGTGTTCCTGTGCTGCTTGATCTGGGGGATCCTGCTGTGGCAGGGGGATTGGACTGGATGATTTTTCGAGGTCCCTTCCAGTCCCTTACGTTCTGCAGTTAGTAGGGCAGCAAGCAGAGATCTTGTCATGTTGCCTGTCCAGATAAACCATGGATGTGTGCAGGAATTCCGTGCTGTAGCCAAGTGCCAGCTGCATCTCGTGGCAGGTTTTGACTTTAACCAGAGCAGTGAAGCTCCTTTCCTACCCCCGACGGCTGGTGTTGCACAAGTGGCAGTAAATTGTCAGAGCTGTTTTTATAGCCTGACGGCATTTTCCGAGGAGACAAGAGCTCCTCCGTGGATCTGCGATGTAATCTACATGCAGAGCAGGACAAAGAGAAGCAGATGGCAACTCATACTTTCTTCCTTCAGCCACAAGCTCGAGTGCCACAGTCATGCTGTCTTAATGCTCCATGCTTTGGCAGATGGCAGCAGCAGTGTTTAGTCTGTAGATATGACAGAGTTATAGTGGAAATATATCATAGAGTCATAGAATCGTCCTGGCTGGAAGGACCTCCAGGATCATCAAGGCCAACCTTCAGCCCAACAGCTCCCTCACCCCTAGACCATGGCCTCCAGTGCTCCAGCTACTTGGTTTTTAAACCCCTTCAGGGATGGGGACTCCACAACCTCCCTGGGCAGCCTGTTCCAGTGCCCAGCCACTCTCTCAGCAAAGAAATTCCTAACATCCAGTCTGAACATTGCCTGATGCAACTAGAGGCCTTTCCCCTCATCCTGTCAGTAGTAGTTTGGAAGAAGAGACCAGCACCAGCCTCACTACAACCTCCTCTTAGGCAGCTCTAGAGGTTTCCTCTCAGCCTCCTCTTCTGTAGACTAAATAACCCCAGTTCCCTCAGCTGCTCCTCGTAAGGCCTGTTCTCCAGCCCTCTCCCCAGCCTCATTCCCCTTCTCTGGCCCAACTCCAGCACCTCAGTGTCCTTCTTACACTATAGTGCCCAAAACTGGACCCAGTACTGTGTGGTCTCACGAGTGCAGAGTACAGGGGCACCATCACCTCCCTACTCCTGCTGGTTACCCCGTTCCTGATCCAGGCCAGGATGCCGTCAGCCTTCTTGGCCACCTGGGCACCCTGCTGGCTCCTGTTCAGTTGGCTGTGAACCAATGCTCCTAGGTGTTTTTCCATCAGGCAGCTCAACCCACTCTCCAGCTTGAAGAGTACTCAATGTAGGGTTGATGTTTGGACTTGATGATCTCAAGGGTCTTTTCCAACCTGAATGATTCTATGATGTAGTAGTGATGGAGAGTAGTGTGGTATCTTCCTAATGTTTCCTGGCCTCTGTGTTTTCTCTTTAGCTGAAACTAACTGGAAAAAAAAATCCCTCAGTGCCACCTTCTTTTTCTCTGAGCACTACTGGGTCAGAACCTCACTCAGCAAGACACGAGTAGATTAGTCCCTCTAGACTTGTGAGAATTAATGAAACCACAATACTGAGTAACAAGAATTTAATAAAAGCTTAATTGCAATGAAAAAGCTCCAGTAGAAACCTTCAAAAGAAGAGCGGGTGGATGTGCAGAGGCTGTTAATTACCAGGGTACTACTGTAGTGCCTGGCGTGAGAAGCACCTGCTGTTGTATGGAGAGGTTTAAAGACAGTGAGTGAGAGTGTGGCACCACGTATTTTTTTGTGATAAGCTATAGGTAGAGTGTCACAGAATCACAGAACATTAGGGATGGGAAGGGACCTCGAAAGATCATCTAGTCCAATCCCCCTGCCACAGCAGGATCCCCTCGATCTAGTCTCACAGGAACAAGTGGGTTTTAAACATCTGCAGAGAAGGAGACTCAACAGCTCTCCCCTGGGCAGCCCCTTCCAGGGCTCTGTCACCTTCACCATGAAGAAGCTCCTTCTCATATTGATGTGAAACCTCCTCTGTTCCAGCTCACACCCACTGCCCCACATCCTGTCATTAGGTGCCAGTAAGCAGAGCCTGGCTCCATCCTCCTCACGCCCACGTTTCACATGTTTATCAACATCAGTGAAGCCACCCTTCAGTCTCCATTTCTCCAAGCTCAAGAGCCCCAGCTCCCTCAGCCTTTCCTCAGCAGGGAAATGGAGGAGCATAGCATTCCACATGGTACCGCTCACATGTACTCCCTTGCTCATCCATACAAAGGAGTTTGGGATCAGAATGGATGATCTTTGGAGGTCCCCTCCAGCCCCTACTGTTCTGTGGTTCTATGAGCGTGTTTCTGCCACCAGCCTGCTTTCACATGAGTAGCCCCATTGCCCTAACGGCTCTATTCACGTTAAAGACAATTTCTCATGTGACAATGATTTGCAGGGTTTCTCCCAGGCTCTCAAAGAGACCTTTCTGGCCGCGTAGCTCACTAAGTAAGAGACTTCCATGGCCATTCCTTCTCCACGAGCTTTGATTTAACACAGTTGGTAATCTGAGCCGGGTTGAAACTAATTACTTGCGGTTTAGTTAGGACAGAAATGTGTAAGTGGTAAAGAATGCCCAAGGACACGAGTGACTGAGCGCTTTGAAAACACACTTGCCCTCCTCTTCCTAACAATGAGGCTCGGTTGTAAGTATTGTTTCCTCATACAAGTCCCCTCCTGACCCCTGACACATGTGAATGGACAGAAAATAATGTGTAACTGGCTTCTTTCTTGTGGTGGGTCTGTGGTTTCCACTGGTTGAACAGGAGCAGGAAGCACACACAGTTACAAGTTTCGAGAAATATCCCGTGGAGCTGCTTGGTTCACAAAGGGAAGGAAGTATGGGGATCAGAAATTGCATATTCCAGAGGAATATTTATGAGCTTTCCCAGCTGTCCTCTGATGTCTCATGTAGTAAATGAAGAGAACAGCATAACGGCAAATTACATAATGATTGATTTGAAATATTCCTTCAGCTGATGATGGTGCTGCCAACCTTCTGTGAAGTTTTAAGGATGTCACAGAATTACAGAATCATTCTGGTTGGAAAAGACCTTTGGGATCATAAAGTCCAACCAGCAACCCTACTCCACAAGGTCACCCTTAAACCACATCCCCCGACAATACAGCTAGGTGACTTTGAAACTCATCCAGGGATGGGGACTCAACCCCCACCCTGGGCAGCCCAGTCCAGGGCCTGACCACTCTTTCTGTGAAGCATTTTTTCTTGATGGCCAGTCTAACCCTCCCCCATTGAAGCTTGAAGCCCTTCCCTCTGCTTCTGTTGCTAGTGACCTGTGAGAAAAGCCCAGCACCAGCATCTCTGCAGGGTCCTTTCAGATAGTTATAGAGAGCGATGAGATCTCCCCTCAGCCTCCTCCTCCTCCAACTAAACAGCCCCAACTCTCTCAATCTCTCTTCATCAGACTGGTTCTCCAGGCTCTTTCCCAGCTTCCTTCCCCTCACCAGCACTTGCTCCAGCACCTCAATGTCTTTCTTGTCCTGAGGTGCCCAGCACTGGACCCAGTACTCAAGGTGTGGCCTCCCCAGCGCTGAGTCTAGGGCAACAATCCCCTCCCTTCTCCTGCTGGACACAGTTTCTGATCCAGGCCAAGATGCCATTGGCCTTCTTGGCCACCCTGTTGGCTCCTATTCAGCTGCCTGTCAATGAGAGCCCCCTCTGCCAGGCTGCTCTCCAGCCACCCTGTCTCCAGCCTGTAGCGCTGCAGAGGACTGTTGTGACCAAAATGCAGGACCCAACACTTGGCTCTGTTGAATTGCAGACAAGTCTCCTCAGCCCATCAGTGCAGCCTGTCAAGGGCCCTCTGAATAGCCTTACAATGAAAATGATGGCATTAAGGTTTTGGAAACGCAGTGCAAATCTTGATTGCCAAGCCTTGGTGCTGTAGATCTAACTCATCAGATCTGAGAGTTGATCTGAGAGTCAGTGGAAGCCAGTAGAAGGACTCCATAGCTTCAGTGGGCTTTGCGTTAATCACTGGTTTCTCCAGCCGTCCCCGCTAATTAAACCCTTTGGTAGTCAAACAAAGGTCCCATTAGCAGCACTGTAATTTCAGAGAGGGTAAAGTTCGGTGTTTACTCTGGTGTCTGGCATTCGTCAGCCTGGTTTTTTCTTGTGTGGTGACTCAGCGCAGAGTCCATCTCGTTGTGCTCAAGAACAGAAGTGAGGGAGAGGAGCAGCTAGCAATAATGGGTGTTTTTTCCCTTTGGAACCAACAGAGATCGAGATGTGATGTCCTGCCCAATACACTAGGCAATCCCTAGCACAGATCCGTGCTGGGTGGTGGGTGGATTGGAATAAGCAATGAGGAGAAGGACTTGGGGGTGTTGGTAGATGAGAAGCTCACTGGAGCTGGCTAGCAGTGTGTGAAGGGCAACTGGTATGCTGGGCTGGCTCAGAAATGTCACCAGCAGGTCAAAGGGGTTGATTTTCCCTCTCTATTCTGTTCTTCTAAGACCCCACCTGGAGTCCAGCATCCAATTCCAAAGTCCACAGGATAAGAAGGACATTGAGCTGTTGAAGTGAGTGCAGAGGAGGCCACAAGAATGATCATAGGGCTGGAGCCCCTGTGCTGTGAAGACAGGCTCAGTGAATCAGGCATGTTCAGCCTGGACATGTCTCCAGGGGGACCTTATGGCAGCCTTCCAGTACCTGAATGGGGCTACAGGACAGGGAAGAGGGACTTTTTACTAGGCAGTCCAGCGTTAAGGGGAGTGGCTTTCCAGGTGGCCAAGAAGGCAAATGGCATCCTGGCCTGGATTAGAAACTGTGTGTCTAGCAGCAGTAGGACAGGGATTGTCCCCTTAGACTCAGCACTGGGGAGGCCACACCTTGAGTACTGGGTCCAGCGTTGGGCACCTCAGTCCAAGGGAGACATCAAGGTGCTGGAGCAAGTGCAGAGGAGGTGAATGAAGCTGGGGAAGGGGCTGGAGAACCAGTCTGATGGGGAGATGGGGCTGTTTAGTTGGAGGAGGAGGTGGCTGAGGGGAGACCTCATTGCTCTCTACATCTGTCTTAAAGGACACTGTGGAGATGCTGGTGCTGGGCTCTTCTCACAGGTCATTAGCCACAGAAGCAGAAGGAAGGGCTTCAAGCTTCAACAGGGGAGGGTTAGACTGGTCATCAGGAAGAAATTCTTGATGCAGAGAGTGGTCAGGCCCTGGACTGGGCTGCCCAGAGTGGGGGTTGAGTCCTCATCCCTGGATGAGTCTAAAAGTCACCTAGCTGTATTGTTGGGGGATGTGGTTTAGGGGTGACCTTGTAGAGTAGGGCTGCTGGTTGAACTCGATGCTCCCAAGGGTCTTTTCCAACTGGAATGATTCTGTAATTCTGTAAAAAATAGAGCAGATTTAGATGAGATCTTAGGAAGAAATTCTTCGTTGTGATGGTGCTGAGGCACTGGAACAGGGTACCCCGGGCGACTGTGAATGTCCCCTCCCTGGAAATATTCAAGGCCAGGTTGGATGGGACTCTGGACAATCATGTCTAGCAGGAGCTGTCCCAGCTTGTGGCAGGTGGGTTGTAACTAGATGATCTCTGAGGTCCATTCCACCCTAAAACATTCTGTGATTCTATGATTTTGGGTTTTTTCATGAAAAATGAGAATAAGCGCTTTGCTCTGAACACACGGCGTCAGGAAAACGTCCATTAAGATTTTCTTTTCCAGTAGGTTCCTTGGATGATGCCTTATGGCTCATTGGGCACGTTTGGTGCCTTCATCCTGTCCAGAATTGTGCGGTAGAATTTTAGTGATCAGGGTTTTAAAATGGAGGTGCTGTGTGAGATGGAGACAGATTTGTGTCTGTGTGTGATGTGAGCAGCTAGAGTGCTGACTGCCATAACGCTAAGCCTGCTGCTGGGAACATTCCGTAGTCGCTCCGTGTTTCTGGACACATTCCCAGTTTCAGAAGGAGAGAAGAAGCTGACCAACATTTTGCCGGTGGTAACAGAAGCCTTTAATCAGTGTCTGGAAAATTAATTCCCTGTAAAAGCATCTGGATGCTTTTCCTGCCTTGTAGTCATCTTCATTTGCAGCGCTTTGTGCTGTGCTCGTGGACTCTATCAGCAACTGAAGTTGAAAAACAAAAAGCTGAAGCAAACCTGCTGTCCTCAGCAAAAGACAGAAGATACCTTGGTGGGAAGTGACTTTCAAACTGGAAATTAATACAGTGAATGGCAGGGCCACAACATGCAGGGTACAGTTCATGAATGACACAGAGCTGCTGGAGAGAGTCCAGTGCAGAGCCGTGAAGATGGTGAAGGGAGGGGAGCATCTCCCTGCTGAGGACAGGCTGAGGGAGCTGGGGCTCTGGAGCTGGGAAAAAGGAGCCTGAGGGGTGACCCCATGGATGTTGATCAATATGTGAAGGGTGGGTGTCAGGAGGATGGAGCCAGGCTCTGCTCAGGGGCACCCAGTGACAGGAAAAAGGACAGCAGGTGTGAGCTGGAACACAGGAGGTTCCACATCAATTTGAGAAGGAACTTCTTCATGATGAGAGTGGCAGAGCCCTGGAAGGGGCTGCCCAGGGGGGTTGTGGAGTCTCCTTCTCTGGAGACATTTAAAATCTGCCTGGCCACATTCCTGTGCAACTGGATCTAGGGGATCCTGCTGTGTCAGAGAGATGGGACTGGATGATCTTTCAAGGTCCCCTCCAATCCCTAATGTTCTGTGCTTCTGTGATACAGAGTGAATTAAAAGGGGAAATTGTTCTTTCTGCTGAGGAAGGGCTTTGGCATGTTTTTATTCATGCATTTCAGAATAGACTTCTCCTGCTATTGTTCTGTCTGTAAAGCTTTTCCAAACATAATATACAAGGGCTTGTTTTTTCCCCTTCGCTGTGATGACTCTGTCCTTTGGTATTTTTCATCGCTTGACATCAGGCAGTAATGGTTCTATTAGCTGCGCTGGATCTGCTGAGCTTGCTGTTTTCTGGGAGCATGTCATCACCAGAGCCTTGCTGCAGTTTCCTTATTAGCATGTGCCCTTTACTGACTCTGCAGGAGCTATCACCTAGAATTAAATATTTGCTGCGAGACCTGTCCCTACTCTCTGCAAAATGATTACAATCCATTCTGCCACCCTCCTGCCGACAGCCAGAGACCACCGAGATGACGACGGAATTGCTGCACGTTGCGGTGCGACGCTGGCTTGCTGCCCTGAGTGTTGATGAACGGGAATGTTGGGAACGATCCTCTCGGTTCAGTAACTGCTGAAGGATTTCTTTGAGGAGAAAAATATGGAAACTTATTTAAAAGTTCATGTCTGCTGTAGTAGTTCACAGAGTCATTCAGGTTGGAAAAGACCCCTGGGGTCATCAAGTCCAACCATCAACCCTACTCTGCACGTTCACCCTGAAGCCATCATTGGTTGTGATAACCATAAGAATAGAAAATGTGAAGCAGTCCAGTAGCTTTTTGCTTCGTTAAGGTCACTAGTAAGATCTCAGAATTATTGAGGCTGAAGAAGACCTCTAAGATCATCAAGCTCAGCCTAGAATGAAGAGTACCTAGTAAGATCACAGAATTATTGAGGCTGGGGACAGCAGAATGACCATGAGCCAGCAATGTGCCCTTGTGGCCAAGAAGGCCAACGGCATCCAGGGGTGGATCAGAAGGAGGTGGTTAGCGCATCAAGAGAGGTTCTCCTCCTGCTCTGCTCTGCCGTGGTGAGACCACATCTGAAATCTCGTGTCCAGACCTGGGCCCCTCAGTTCCAGGAGGACACAGAAGTGTCATGAGGTGTATCCAATATTCTCATTTACATCATGCTGAAATAAGGCCGAAGTCAAGCGAGTTGTGACTAACACGACTGGGTTGTGAGGTTTTGGTTGACAGCAAGGCTGCTTGAACTGCAGTTGTGCCATCTCTGCCTTAAAGTAGCTCCAGTGCAGCTTCTTTGTAGGACTCCTGTCCTGTGAGGTAGGAGAGTGGCACTGGAGCAGGGTAATCTGAACCAGAGAGCAACAGCTCTGTGGTCCTCAGCACAAGAAGGACTAGGACTTGATGGAGCAGGTCCAGAGGAGGGCACAGTCCAGAGGACTGGAGCACCTCTGCTATCAGAACAGGCTGAGATCGTTTGGGTTGTTCATGCTGGAGAAGAGAAGGCTCTGGGAAGACCCCATTGCAGTCTTCTGGTGCGTAAAGGGGTCTGACAAGACACATGGGGACAGTCTTTTTATCAGGGCCTGATTTAACAGCCTGATTTAGTTGCAAGTGAAGGAATCACAGAAGGGACCTCAAAAGGTCATTCAGTCCAATCTCTCTGCCACAGCAGGATCCCCTAGATCCAGTCACGCGTGAACATGTCCAGGCAGGTTTCTAACATCTCCAGAGAAGGAGACTCCACAACCTCTCTATGTCCCTGCTCAATGCAGGGGGGCTGGACTAGATGACCTTTGAAAGTCCCTGGCAACACCAAGCATTCTAAGATATTTTAAGATTTACTGCTTGTATCCCTCCTTATTCCCAAATTTTACTTTGCTAATACTGGATGATTTTGCCGATGAAATCTGTGCAACTAACACTAACAAAAGCAGAACCTTTCATCCATCACCACGAGACTTGTGGCTGTGTAGACGTACGAAACCTATCTATTAGGCAGTCTGTATATAGATTTGCAAAACAGAAGTAACTTACCATTGGAGGGGGAACTGTCACATCACAGAGTAGATGATGTATAGGCCATAATGTAGGGCAATAAATCAATCATAGTGCTGCTGGTTCTGTTGTGTTTTGAGGCAAAAACACGACAAAACAGAAGAAATCATTAATAATAAACAAGGGTATAGCTTTAGGTGCTCATATTTCAGTGGCAGTGCTAACAGTTTTCTTTTACTCTGGAAAAACAGAGGGTTTGTTACCTCTTTTGGTAGGGATGTAGAGGAAATAATGGAATGAAGTTTCCCTTGGTTTCAAGAAGGACACAGAGCTGCTGGAGAGTCCAGTGCAGAGCCACAGAGAGGATGAAGGGAGTGAGAAAAGGCTGAGGGAGCTGGGTCTCTTGAGCTTAGGAAGAAAGGAGACTGAGGGGTGACCCCATGGATGTTGATCAATATGTGAAGGGTGGGTGTCAGGAGAATGGAGCCAGGCTCTGCTCAGGGACATCCAATGATAGGACAAGGGGCAGTGGGTGTGAGCTGGAACAGAGGAGGTTCCTCATCAGTCTGAGAAGGAACTTCTTTACTTTGTGAGTGACAGAGCCCTGGCAGGGGCTGCTTGTTGGGATTGCAGAGTCTCCTTCTCTGGAGAAATTTCAAACCCACCTGGCCACATTCCTGTGTGACTGGATCTAGGGGATCCTGCTGTGGTGGGGGGATCAGGCTGGATGATCTGTCAAGGTCTCTTCTGATCCCTAAAGCTTTGTGAGGTAGAAAAGGTATTGCCGCTTAGTAACTGCTTTTGGAGAATATCCTGTGCATCTGTCATACTCCTGGAAGCCTGTGCTTTAGGCATCTGAAACACTAATGCACGTGGAAATGTTAGAAAACTTGGAGCTGAGGATTTAATTTCTCTGAATGACAAGGCTTGTCAAGCATTTCTGATCCAGATGAATCCATTCAGTCAGAAGAACAAGGAAACACTCGTCTCGACGTGTTCTTGTGCGACTCGACTGTAGCGGGGGGATTGGATCGGATGGTCTTTTGAGACCCCTTCCAATCCCCAGTGTTACGTGGTTCTGTGAAACGCAGTCTGTACTGGCAACCCAAGAGAAATAACTGGGAGGCACTTCCATGGCTCTGCTGGAGTTCACGGAGTCACAGAACATGAGGGATTGGAAGGGACCTCGAAAGATCATCCAGTGCAGTCCCCCTGCCAGCCAGCCTCCTCTGTTTGAGTCACAGCGTTATGGACCCGTACGCCGACGTAGTCCTTACGTGCAAGTTGCCTAAAGTCACCGTTCCTTGTTTCAGCCTCGCTGCCCTCTTTGTTGGTCTTAGATTTTGTTCTTGCTTTCACTGCAGCAAAGGAAGCTCAAATGATTTGGGCCCTTAGGATCAGTATTGATTCCCAGAGCATGTCAGGAACGTATTTCTCTCTAGTTGTTTAACACGATGAGCATATTTCCCTGCTTTACTCAGCAAAACCAATCAACCATCAATTTTTGTGAGACACAAAATCCTGTACAGGTCCTCTTTTAGTCCTTCCACCAGACTCCACTCCTTACTCCAGCTCTGGTCTGCAGATAACTTAATGCAGATGTCAGCAAATGGCCTAAAAACAATTCCAGCTGAAATGAATCACAGAACTTCAGGGATTGGAAGGGACCTCAAAAGATCATCCAGTCCAATCCTCCTGCCACAGCAGGATCCCCTTGATCCAGTTGCACGGGGACATGTCCAGGTGGGTTTTAAATGTCTCCAGAGAAGGAGACTCCACAAGCCCCTCTGGGCAGCCCCTGCCAGTGCTCTCATTCCACCCTCACTGGGAAGAAGAAATAAAGATGCACGCATCTGTTCCCACACACTTGGAAGATGTGCTGGTAGCTGTCAGAAAGCATAATGAGAAAGCAGCTCCCAAGTTCTGTGGGTGCCTGCCTGCAGGCAGAGTGGGATCTGTTGCTGTGCGTGTTCACATCACACACGAGGGGCTAGCTCCTACAGACCCTGAGTCTACAGGATTACACTGTGAAAAGGCTGTGAAACCCTAGCTCGTACACAGAGGTCTCCCAAGTATATCATGGAATTGTAGAATCACTCAGGTTGGAAAAGACCCCTGGGATCTCATCGAGCCCAACCATCTACTCCACCTTACAAGTTCACCCCTAAACCCGATCTCTCAACACCTCATCTCAACGATCTTTAAACACATCCAGGGGCAGTGACTCAACCTCCCTGGGAAGCCCATTCCAGTGCCTGTTTTCAAAGGGTGTTGAGAAATGAGGCAGCTGCTTGGTGACTACCACCTATCTCGGACTGCTGCCTTGGCCCTGGTTCACAGAGCGCTCACACAGGAGTAAGCAAAGCCAGCGAGGCAGTTCATTAACGTGTTGTTTGCTGGGTTTTGAAGTCTCTCTGAACGCGTGAAGGAGGCATTTTAGTAGCTCTGGTTTCTTTTTCTTGAAGCATATCAAAGGCAGAGCGTTCAAGCCGAGCGATATTAAATACAGACCGTCGTGCCAAAGATGATTCCTCATTTCTGCAATCAGATTTGCATTTTCCATGGCGCTGATACGTTTCTCTTCTCAGCAGAACCTGCTCTGCAAATTCTGCTGGTTTATAAAAGGGGGTTATTATTTCAGCTAGTCACCTGCGCCGTTAGTCTGGGCTTTTTAAAGTCATTTGATGGGAGGTACAGGGTTCGTTTGGTACCTTTGTGTAGATGTGCAGCTGTTCAGCTGGTCCAGGAGCCGAGCGAAAGCAGCTGTCGTTCCAAAATAGTGATTTTGTCAGGCTGACCTTGAACTCGCGGCCAGGCAGCGTTTTGTTATCTCAGTGTTCCCTCAGCTGGAGCCCGCTGCTGCGTGCGTGCGTAGTGTGAGTGGTGGACGTGTGACACTGAACCTGCTCCCGTTGAAGGGGTAACTTTCTGATAGTGAAAAGTGAAAGATCTGGGACTTTTCAGCTTGGAGAGGAGAAGGTTACCAGGGGTCTTAACCACTGTCTGTAAATACATGTGGGGGGGGAAGTACAAGGAGGTTCCTCTGCCCGTCTGCTCTGCCCTAGTGAGACCACACCTGGAGTGTTGTGTCCACTTCTGGCTTCCCTGTTCAAGAGGGACAGACGCCTGCTTGAAACAGTCCAAGAGAGGGAGGGAGGGCTGCGAGGATGATTAAGGGACTGGAGCCCCTACCTTGTGAGTAAAGACTGTGAGACCCGAGGCTTTTCAGTCTGGAGAGGAGAAGACTACAAGGGGACTTAATCTCTGTCTTATAGGCTGGGTGGCAGGAAGAAAGAGCCAATATTTTTTCCCTTGCACCCTGTGATAGGACAAGGGGCAATGGATGTCAGCTGGAGCACAGAAGTTCCACCTCAACATGAGGAAGAACTTCTTTACTGTGAGGGTTGTAGAGCACTGGAACAGGCTGCCCGGGGTGGTTGTGGATTCTCCTTCTCTGGAGACTTTCAAGACCGATCTGGAGGCATTTCTATGTAACCTGTCTTAGGTTTTATGATCCTGCTTGAGCAGGGGGGCTGGACTTGATGGCCCCCGCAGTTCCCTGTGTATGTAATGACCTGTGTGTCTGTGTGATAGAGAATCACAAAGCATTAGGGATGGGAAGGGACCTTGAAAGATCACCCAGTCCAATCCCCCTGCCACAGCAGGATCCCCTCGATCCAGTCACACAGAACCGCATCTAGGGGGGCTTTGAACAGGAGACTCCACAGCCCCCCTGGGCAGCCCCTGCCAGGGCTCTGTCACCCTCATTGTTAAGAAGTTCCTTCTCAGATTGATGTGGAACCTCCTCTGTTCCAGCTCACACCCACTGCCCCCTGTCCTGTCATTAGATGCCCCTGAGCAGAGCCTGGCTCCATCCTCCTGACACTCTACTTTATTTCTTTCTAACTTTTGTCTTAACAAAGACAGTTGTCTTTCTGCTGCACGAATTATAACTCAGTTGTAAAATCAGTAGGATGTGTGTGCAAAGGTTCAAATTCTCAACGTCCTATGGAAGTTGGACCTTGTGTTTTGCAGTTAGCAAGAGCAGGGACGGGGCAGATTGTTGTGCTGTGGCACCCACGTGTTGTCATGGGATGCCATTATCTGTCTCCTCACCCTGCTAGTAGTAATGCCAGCCTGGGTAACGTGCCCTTTTTTATGGCTCTGTCTTAAAAGAAGCTTCAGAAGGTCTCAGTGCTTCACTTCAGCACTCCTTGCAGCTGACGCTACCTGTCGTGCTTCAGGCAAACTGGGTTCCTGTGCCTCATCACGCTGGGATGTTCTCACCTACTGGACATAAGTGTAAAATCTTTAAGGTGTTGAAGCCAGGATCCTTTGTAATCTGTGTTCCAGGGACAGGCAAGCGCAGAGGAAAGCTTTCTGTTGCTTTTTTCATCTTTAGAAGAAGAGCCTTGTAGTCACGAGGAGAGATCCTCTATTCATAATTATTTCAGAGAAGTCACGCAGAAACTTTCTCTCTCAACTGCAGTGATGCCCTGACATTAAAATTCTAGCACTCATCTACACCAGGGATAAATAATTACTCATCACTTATGTGCTCTTTTCTACACTTAATATAATTAGACAGCGTTTGCACTGCTGAAGCTAGGAGCAGAACGCTGGAGAAGGTAACGTTCCCAAAGTCTGATGATTTTGTGCTGCACTTAGCCACCCAAAAACCCAGCTGCTCAGGTTACCACGGACAACCACCTGCAGTGATTCTTTCAGATGTCCTGGGTCCTCTTTGGTTCCATTAGTGTGTAGTGTTTTCAGATTAAAATGAACCACCATAAGACACTAAGTTGGATCACACACCCGAGGCTTCACACTGGTATCACTAATCAGTCTGTGTTAACGAAGTTACTTAGATGTATTGATCTCAAGGGCAATATCTTCACGTATTTTTCCTTCATTAGACAAAAGCTGTGTTGTCAAAACACCACAGTGTATTTTTTTCATTGTATTTCTTTTTATCATCTGATTAATTTCTCTATTAAATTCTTTCCCGCTGAAGAATTAAGCAACATTTGGTTTTAGCATCTTTTAAAATCTCCTTCATAGAATCACAGAATCATTCAGGGTGGAAAAGACCCTTGGGATCTTCAAGTCTACAAGGTCACCCCTAAACCACATCCTCCAACACTACATCTTAACTGACTTTTAAACTCATCCAGGGGTGGGGACTCAACCCCCACCCTGGGCAGCCCAGTCCAGGGCCTGACCTCTTTCTGTGAAGCATTTCTTCCTGATGGCCAGTCTAAACCTCTTCTGGTGGAGCTGGAAGCCCTCCCCTCTGCTTCTGTCACTAATGACCTGTGAGCAGAGCCCAGCACCAGCATCTCTGCAGGGTCCTTTCAGGTAGTTGTAGAGAGCTATGAGGTCTCCCCTCAGCCTCCTCTTCCTCAAACCAACCAGCCCCAGCTCTCTCCCTCTCTCCTCATCAGACTGGTTCTCCAGCCCCTTCCCCAGCTTTGCTGCCCTCCTCTGCCCTCACTCCAGCACCTCGATGCCTCCCTTGTGCTGAGGTGCCCAGAACTGGACCCAGTACTCAAGGTGTGGCCTCCCCAGTGCTGAGTCTAGGGGGACAATCCCCGTCCTACTTCTGTTGGACACACAGTTCTAATCCAGGCCAGGATGAGTTGGCCTTCTTGGCCACCTGGGCACCCTGCTGGCTCATATTCAGCCGCCAGGTGTGTTGTTTGGTGTTTTTTGCCCTTGAGAGCCACCCCTGCTTTCACCATAATCCATTTTCCTTAACAAGAGAGGTTTAACATAGAAGTGGCTGTAAAGCTTCATGCTCTAGCTGTCAGAATCATTTGGGTTGCTTCTCGCGTACTTACTCACTCTGCGTACAGCCTGACTTCTGAAGAGTCAAAGCGATGTCATTGTGGAATGAGTCTGGAAAACAAGCCTGCTGCTCGGAGTTTGTTTCGTGAAATGTGGAAAACCAAGTGACTTACTGACGCTGGGGATGGCAGTCGTCATCCATTTGGGTCTGCATCCCAGAGCAGTGTTCCAGAGGACACCTAAGGCTTTGAGCAACCTTGGCGTGTAGAGCCTGCGATAAATAAACCTACCAAAAAAAGCAGCTCCCTTCTGTCCTCCCACTCTCTAACACCCCATTTAATTTGTAGTCATAAGACCCGTGCACCTCCGTCTCACCTTCCCACGAGATATCCCACCCGTTGCTGCCGCAGTCAGCGCACGCAGATGGACTCTGCCGCGCACCCAGAGCGGCAGCGGTTGACGGCTATTTTAGACCTTGGCACGGGGAAGCATTCCCGAGCAGAAGTCCCTCGCAGAGGAATGCTTTGCCAGCAGCTCTGGGTGAGGAGGGAAATCCAGGCTGAGGCATCAGCAGGTGTCAACAGTGGCAGTGTGAGTTGTCAGACAAGTCAGGGGGAGTGTCGATCTGTTGGAGGGCAGGAAGACACTGCAGAAGGATCTGGACAGGCTGGGTCAATGGGCAGAGGCCAACAGGATGAGGTTAAACAGGGCCAAGGGCAGGGTCCTGCACTTTGGCCACAGGAACCCCTTGCAGCTACAGACTAGTGGATGAGGGGCTGGGGAGCAGCCGGGCAGAGAGGGACCTGGCAGCACTGGGTAACAACCAGCTGAACCAGCAGGGTGCCCAGGTGGCTCGAAAGGCCAGTAGCATCCTGGCATGGATCAGCATTAGTGTGGCCAGCAGGACTAGGGGCCTCATTCTCCCCCTGTACTGGACATTAGTGAGGCCTCCCCTCAAGTACAGGGGGCAGTGCTGGCCCCCTCACTTCAAGAAAAGATTGAGGGGCTGGAGCAGGTCCAGAGGAGCAGCAAGGCTGAGGAAGGGACCAGAGGAAGACAGGCTGGGTGAGCTGGGGGTGTTGAGCTTGGGGAAGAGGAGACTCAGGGGGAACCTTCTTCCTCTCTCCAACTCCCTGAAGGAAAGTTTTAGGCAGGTTGGGGTCAAACATTTCTCCCAGGCAACTAGCACCAGGATGAGAGGGCAGGGCCTGAAGCTGCACCAGGGGAGGGTTAGGTTGGATGTCAGGAAGCCCTTCCTCATGGAAGGGGTGACAGAGCCTGGACTGGACTGCCCAGGGCAGTGGGGAGTCCCCATCCCTGGAGGTGTTTGAGGACAGCCTGGCTGTGGCCCTTAGTGCCCTGGTGTGGCCACTGGGGTGCTGTGAGGTGCTGGGCTGGACTGAATGAGCCCAGAGGGCTCCTCCAGCCTCAGTGATTCTGTGATTTCGTGTTTCTCTGCTGACCACAGCTCAGGTCAGCTGCTTTGGAAATAAATTACAATCTGTCATTGAGTCAAGATGTTGTTTTGTTATATATATTGAGGGAAATGGTCTCGTTTTTTAGAACGCCCCTGCTTTGATTACTGCCGGCTGCTTTTGGCCACGTTTAATGGATCATTCAGTTTTGCGTAGTATTATTTAGTAGGATTTCCATGCAGGGTAATGTTAGGCAAAAATTAATTCTCAGTTGTTTAAAATAACACACCTCTATGGTACTTTAGATTGTAATTACATCCTTTGCTTTGTTTCCTGCTTTTCTTTCTTCATCGTACTACAGTTTGTATTCTTCATCAAATTCTTTAACATTACACCCTGCAAGTTACTGGCAGGGGTTAGCTTGTCATTAGAGCCCAAATTATGTCACAGAGTCACAGGAGGTTTGGGGTTGGGAGGGACCTTGGAAGGTCCTCTCATCCAGAACCCCTGCCAGAGCAGGATCCCCTGGATCAGGTCACACGGCAGGGTCACCTAGATCCAGTCGCACACGAACATGTCCAGGTTGGTTTTAAATGCCTTCAGAGAAGAAGACTCCACAACCTCCCTGGTCGGGCCCGTTCCAGTATCAAGTCCAACCCCTGACCCAGCACTGCTAGGTCACCCCTAACCCATGTCTCTCAGCACTGTGTCTGTTTGCCTTTAAAGACCTCCAGGGATGGTAACTCCACCACTGCCCCGGGCAGTCTATTCCAATCTCATAACCCTTTAGGTGAAGAAATTCTTCCTGATATCCAGCCTAAACCTCCCCCAGCACAGCTTGCAAACCTTTCCTCTCGTCCTGTCGCTTGCCACTGGGGAGAAGGCGCTGGGGAGCCCCTTTCTCCCTCCCACCTCCTTTCAGGTAGTTCTAGAGAGCAGTGAGGCCTCCCCTCAGCCTTCTTTTAACCAGAATGAGCAAAACCTGTTCCCTCAGTTGCTCCTCATAGGGTTTGTGCTCTAGACCCTTCACAGGCCCTTCTCTGGACACCTCCAACACTTCAATATCTGTCTTGTAGTGAGGGGTCCAGAGCTCCATTAATACTTGAGGTGCTGCTTCACCAGTGCTGAGTACAGGGGGACAGTCACCTCCCGCTGGCCACACTATTCGTGATACAAGCCAGGGTGCCACTGGGCACGCTGCTGGCCTGTGTGCAGTCAGCTATCAACCAGTACCCACAGACGCTCCAGTTTGGGACTGGAGGATGAACCAGAGGCCCCTCTTCCCTAAACCACCCCACGATTTACTGCACTCAGTATTCCACGCGAGGCAGCGAGTGGCAGTTAGTATTCGCTGTGGACACAGGCTTCCTGCAGAAAGTGGAGCTTAAGGATAAGATTTTCATTTGATATAAAGTGTTTGAAGTCACTGAAACTTAAACTCATTTAGTGCAGGTGAGGTTCTGCTCTTGGATCCTTTCAAATATAATCTGTGGGTCATATTTAGTTAGATCTCTAGCTCGCTTTGAAATGTTTAATCTAAGGAGCCCTGGAAATACTCTCTTCTCATCATGCTGTAATGCTATCACGATGTTCCACATCAGCCTTTGGGCTGCAGAAGGCGGGGATTACACATGCAGAGGGGTGCTGACTCCTTTGTCTCTTAGAAGTCAGGCATTTTGGAGAGAAAGAGGTGGTCTCATCTCACTGGTACACTCTGTTTTGACGTTTCCAGGTCACACTCTCTCCTGACTTGTAACCTATTGATGTGATTGGGAAAAAGTTGGGTCCTGTGTTTCACAGGATCAGATAATTAATTATCCCTCTCGCCTTCCTCCCTCAATCTCAGGAAGTGATTATCTGTATCACACTGACTCTGGTACCACAGCTGGATTAATGGTGACTCACAGTCTGTCTCTTGTGTTGTTTGACAGATCAATCCTTTGTCTTTAGTTTCTCTGTTCCTCTGGGTAGGGGTATCTGTCAGCCTAGGAAGTAACTGCTGTAAGGGAAACAGATTGTTTTGTGCCATTCAGCAGGACATGGACAGGCTGGAGAGCTGGATGGGGAGAAATGTAATGAACTGTAACAAGGGCTGTGTAGAGTCTGGCATCCGGGCAAGAACAACCCCAGGAACCAGTATAGGTTGGGGACTGGCTTGTTGCAGAGCATCATGCAGGTCAGAAAAGACACCTGGGATCATTGAGTAGGAGGAAGGGACCTGGAGGTCCTGGTGGCCAGCAGGATGACCATGAACCAGCAATGAGCCCTTGTGGCCAAGAAGGCCAGCGGCATCCTGGAGTGGATTAGAAATGGGGTGGTTAGCAGATCGAGACAGGTTCTCATCCCCCTCTCCTCTGCCCTGGTGAGACCACCTCTGGAATGTTGTGTCCAGTTCTGGGCCCCTCATTTCCAGAAGGACACAGAGCTGCTGGAGAGAGTCCAGTGCAGAGCCACAGAGATGATGGAGGGAGGGGAGCATCTCCCTGATGAGGAAAGGCTGAGGGAGCTGGGGCTCTGGAGCTGGGAAAGAAAGAGCCTGAGGGGTGACCACATGGATGTTGATAAATATGTGAAAAGTGGTTTTTAGGAGGATGGAGTCAGGCTCTGTGCAGGGGCAACTCAGTGATAGGACAGGAGACAATGGATGTCAGCTGAAATTTAGGAGGTTCCACATCAATATGAGAAGAAACTTCTTGTCACTGAGGGTAACAGCCCTGTAAGGGGCTGCCCAGGGGGGTTGTGGAGTCCCCTCCAGTAGTCTTCTGTGATTATCAGTAACATGAAATGAGAGGTGGATGCATTCAACGTGGTCTGGGTAAATGAACAACCGATGAGTTAAAGTGTTGTTACTCTGTGTTAGAGCTCAGAATTCATCACAAACCAGTTTAAGCACCACAACAGTCATCGACTACGTAATCTGAATTCCCTCATTCAGGCTTGTATTGCCCGGTACCAGATCCACACGGAGGCTACTCTTGTGCAGGCCACACTGTTACCAGCCGCCCTGCTGTAAGTGGGTGCCTTGTACTAATTAGCTGAGGCACTTTACAAACGTGTGGCTTGCCACCGAGCATGGGCGAGCGCTCATGAAATTCAAGTCTTACCCGGTGAAAAGCCGATCGTTAAATTGCCAGGCATTAGGATTCACCCAACATAAAGAGCAGGAGTACAATTCTCATCATTTTTGTGGTAATAGTTTCAGTCTGCCTGCATGTAAAATACAGAGAGTAAGAAATTCAGCATAAGAAATA
Source organism: Rhinopomastus cyanomelas (assembly GCA_013400115.1). Taxonomy (NCBI): domain Eukaryota; kingdom Metazoa; phylum Chordata; class Aves; order Bucerotiformes; family Rhinopomastidae; genus Rhinopomastus; species Rhinopomastus cyanomelas. The sequence continues at coordinate 33,038 of VXBP01007390.1, forward strand.
TCTCGGTTCTCAAAACCTAATGAAAAATTAATAGTAAAACTGTGCGAAAACTGATGAGAGCAGGAAAAACCATGCTGGTACCATTTCATTCCAGTGCCTGATCTGGAACGACAAGAATCTCTGGAGTGATGCTATCTTTCAGCTTCCTTCCTGACACAGAGGAATGTCCTTGAGGATGTCCGTGGAGGGTGCAAAGTATAAAAGGAAAGCAGAGCTTTCAAACAGAGTTTCTCTGCTTACCTAAGAGTAAGGGGATTTGTTATGACAATTCCTGGTTGTAAGAGGCAACTCAGTTCACAGACAGAATCACAGAATCACTCAGGTTGGGAAAGACCCCCGGGATCATAGAGTCCAACCAGCAACCCTACTCTACAAGGTCACCCCTAAAACAGGTCCCCCAACACCACAGCTAAGTGACTTTTAGACTCATCCAGGGATGGGGACTCAACCACCACCCTGGGCAGCCCAGTCCAGTGCCTGACCACTCTCTCCAGGACGAATTTCTTCCTGATGTCTAGTCTAACCCTCTCCTGTTGGAGCTTGAAGCCCTTCCCTCTGCTTCTGTTGCTAGTGACCTGTGAGAAGAGCCCAGCACCAACATCTCTGCAGGGTCCTTTCAGGTAGCTGTAGGGAGCGATGAGGTCTCCCCTCAGCCTCCCCTTCCTCGCACTAACCAGCCCCAACTCTCTCCATCTCTCCTCATCAGCCTGATTCTTCAGGCCCTATAAGATTTATTCTCCAGGCCCTGAAAGAAATGCAGGAGAAATCAGACTGGAAAAGTTTATTGTGTCACCAAGTCCAGTTCCCCTTTTTGAAGCCAAACCTACAATCGCGTTTTCCAAAGCAATCAAACGCTGCCTTAGAACTACTGTTTTCCTTGACTATTTTTAGTGGAAGCAACATAATTCATGTGAAGATTAACAAACCTTTCTCATTTCTAAGTATTCTTCATGGTCAGGTTGCAAGCATTTCACAGAATCACAGAATCATTCAGGTTGGAACAGACCCCTGGGATCATCGAGTGCAACCATCAGCACTCCTTTGCAGATCCCCCAACAGTACAGCTAAGCATCTTTCCAACCCATCCAGGGCTGGGGACTCAACCACCGCTCTGGGCAGCCCGTTCCATTTGGGTCTTTCTAGCAGAGATCTCTTCAAAAACCCTTTTATACCGATTCCCCCTGATGTTTACAGAGCAGTCAGCAGCAGTTTATGTATTAGCAGCTTTCATACGACACCAAGTTGTCTCGCTGTGAGGCACACATTTACAATACAAAGATGATTTTGAATGATCCAGCAGTATAATTTTATGCCTGACTTTGAAATAGTGTGAGGTTTGTGTGCTCTGGGAACGGNCCCTCCAGTAGTCTTCTGTGATTATCAGTAACATGAAATGAGAGGTGGATGCATTCAACGTGGTCTGGGTAAATGAACATCCGATGAGTTAAAGTGTTGTTACTCTGTGTTAGAGCTCAGAATTCATCACAAACCAGTTTAAGCACCACAACAGTCATCGACTACGTAATCTGAATTCCCTCATTCAGGCTTGTATTGCCCGGTACCAGATCCACACGGAGGCTACTCTTGTGCAGGCCACACTGTTACCAGCCGCCCTGCTGTAAGTGGGTGCCTTGTACTAATTAGCTGAGGCACTTTACAAACGTGTGGCTTGCCACCGAGCATGGGCGAGCGCTCATGAAATTCAAGTCTTACCCGGTGAAAAGCCGATCGTTAAATTGCCAGGCATTAGGATTCACCCAACATAAAGAGCAGGAGTACAATTCTCATCATTTTTGTGGTAATAGTTTCAGTCTGCCTGCATGTAAAATACAGAGAGTAAGAAATTCAGCATAAGAAATATCTTGGTTCTCAAAACCTAATGAAAAATTAATAGTAAAACTGTGCGAAAACTGATGAGAGCAGGAAAAACCATGCTGGTACCATTTCATTCCAATGCCTGATCTGGAACGACAAGAATCTCTGGAGTGATGCTATCTTTCAGCTTCCTTCCTGACACAGAGGAATGTCCTTGAGGATGTCCGTGGAGGGTGCAAAGTATAAAAGGAAAGCAGAGCTTTCAAACAGAGTTTCTCTGCTTACCTAAGAGTAAGGGGATTTGTTATGACAATTCCTGGTTGTAAGAGGCAACTCAGTTCACAGACAGAATCACAGAATCACTCAGGTTGGGAAAGACCCCCGGGATCATAGAGTCCAACCAGCAACCCTACTCTACAAGGTCACCCCTAAAACAGGTCCCCCAACACCACAGCTAAGTGACTTTTAGACTCATCCAGGGATGGGGACTCAACCACCACCCTGGGCAGCCCAGTCCAGTGCCTGACCACTCTCTCCAGGACGAATTTCTTCCTGATGTCTAGTCTAACCCTCTCCTGTTGGAGCTTGAAGCCCTTCCCTCTGCTTCTGTTGCTAGTGACCTGTGAGAAGAGCCCAGCACCAACATCTCTGCAGGGTCCTTTCAGGTAGCTGTAGGGAGCGATGAGGTCTCCCCTCAGCCTCCCCTTCCTCGCACTAACCAGCCCCAACTCTCTCCATCTCTCCTCATCAGCCTGATTCTTCAGGCCCTATAAGATTTATTCTCCAGGCCCTGAAAGAAATGCAGGAGAAATCAGACTGGAAAAGTTTATTGTGTCACCAAGTCCAGTTCCCCTTTTTGAAGCCAAACCTACAATCGCGTTTTCCAAAGCAATCAAACGCTGCCTTAGAACTACTGTTTTCCTTGACTATTTTTAGTGGAAGCAACATAATTCATGTGAAGATTAACAAACCTTTCTCATTTCTAAGTATTCTTCATGGTCAGGTTGCAAGCATTTCACAGAATCACAGAATCATTCAGGTTGGAACAGACCCCTGGGATCATCGAGTGCAACCATCAGCACTCCTTTGCAGATCCCCCAACAGTACAGCTAAGCATCTTTCCAACCCATCCAGGGCTGGGGACTCAACCACCGCTCTGGGCAGCCCGTTCCATTTGGGTCTTTCTAGCAGAGATCTCTTCAAAAACCCTTTTATACCGATTCCCCCTGATGTTTACAGAGCAGTCAGCAGCAGTTTATGTATTAGCAGCTTTCATACGACACCAAGTTGTCTCGCTGTGAGGCACACATTTACAATACAAAGATGATTTTGAATGATCCAGCAGTATAATTTTATGCCTGACTTTGAAATAGTGTGAGGTTTGTGTGCTCTGGGAACGGAATGTGATGATATGATTTCATAGCGTTTGAGGACACGCGACTCGGTGAATTCAGGAGACACTGATTATCTAAGGATTCCGATTTACAGGATTGGAAGTATTAGAGATAATACATCTTATTTCTCCGTCAGGGAAGTGTCAGCCTGCTCACAGCCGACAGAAATGCTGAAAGAACAAGCTTGATTCAATTAGGCGGTAGCAGTCATCTAGGCATTTAAGGGAAAATGATAAAAAATCAATATGCTGTAGCCTGTGGACATTAAAGGGCCAGAGTGACAGCTTGCAAATCATTATCCATGGCAGAGATAACAACTTTGCTCCTGTTGTTTATATCAGGAGCACCTGACCATAATTACACCACTGCCAGCGATTTCTCCTGAAATGATTTAGGGTGCAGTAGCTCAGATGAAAGAGACTTGGACAGAGCCCAGCTCATTCAGCTGCCTTGAGAATGTTCAGTGGAATTAAAAAGCCATCTTCAGATTTTCCATTTGGAGCTTATTTGGCTCACTTTGGACTGGATGATCTTTCGAGGTCCCTTCCAGTCCCTAATGTTCTGTGATTTAGGGCTGAAGGCACTTTTGAAGTGGAGGTGATCGTGCTCTGGCAGTGGGGATGGGACAGGATGATCTTTCAAGGTCCCTTCCAATCCCTACCTTTCTGTGATACTGTGACAAATAAAGCATAACAAATATTGACTCCTTTTCAAGGGTCAGTTTCTTAGAAACCTTTATAGAATCACAAAATGATTGGGGTGGGAGAAGCTCTCTGAGCTCAGTGAGCCCAGCCCGGCACCTAACATCACCCTGGTGGCCACACCAGGGCACTCAGGGCCACGGCCAGGCTGGCCTTCAACACCTCCAGGGATGGGGACTCCCCCACTGCCCTGGGCAGTCCAGTCCAGGCTCTGGTCACCCTTTCCGTGAGGAAGGGCTTCCTAACATCCAACCTAACCCTCCTCTGGCAGCTTCAGGCCCTGCCCTCTCGTCCTGGTGCTGGTTGCCTGGGAGAAGAGCCTGACCCCCACCTGACTACAACCTCCCTTCAGGGAGCTGGAGAGAGGGAGAAGATTCCCTCTGAGTCTCCTCCAGGCTCAACACCCCAGCTCCTTCAGCCCATCCTCATCAGTCTTTCCCTTCTGCAGCCTCGTTGCTCCTCTGGACCCTCTCCATCTTCTCAATCTCTTTCTCGAGGTGAGGGGCCCAGAACCACCTCCAGTACTCGAGGGGAGGCCTCACTAGTGCCCAGTGCAGGGGGAGAATGAGGCCCCTAGTCCTGCTGGCCACACTGGTGCTGATCCAAGCCAGGATGCCATTGGGCTTTCAGGCTAGCTGGGCACCCTGCAGGCTCCTGTTCAGCCGGCTGTCACCCAGTGCTGCCAGGTCCCTCTGTGTCCGGGTGCTCTCCCTCCCCTCACCCCCCAGTCTGTAGCCGCAGGGGGTTGCTGAGGCCTAAGTGCAGGCCCCAGGCCTTGGCCTTGTTAAGCCTCATCCTGTTGGCCTCTGCCCACTGACCCGGCCTCGACCTTTCTGCAGCGTCTTCCTCCCCTTCAGGTAGGATTGTGGAGCTAGCATTTATTGGGAGAGAAGAAACCAACCCATGCTAAATTAAAAAGCCTGATCACACACCATTTCAAAAAGCTTTAGGAAAGATATGGTAAATTATTGCCACTGGGGTTACACCTGACCTTAGTGATTTACTGTGTTTTTGTAATCAAGCGACTGCTGTTTCACAATGAAGAGCATTAAATGATCGTTCGAGGTCTCTTCCAACCCCTAATGTACTGTGATTCTGTACTTCTTCTTCTTCATATAGAGAATTGTTGACACTGCTTCTATTTCACTATTATTAGTGTCGTCTGCTGTTAGGACAGGGGGCACCGGGTGGGAGCTGGAACAGAGGAGGTTCCACATCAAGATGAGAAGGAACTTCTTCACAGTAACAGAGTGGTGGAAACTTTAGCTGAGAAGTTAAGTACAATTGTGATTTTCTTCTAAATGCCTTGTCTTTTGGGTCACTGGAGGATAGATCTGTATGTAGGTAGTCAATTAATAATGGCAATAGTAGTATATCCTTCATAGCACAAGTCTAGCTGAGAAATGTACGGATAGTAAAATCACAGTAAAGTTAAAAAAAAAGAACATTGAGATGAAACAACAGAATTTTTCACATTTCCATAATTTACAGACATAATCTGCTCCCCTTGAGGAAAAAAAACCCATGTATTATTCTGTATCCTGCAGTTGTTTCTTAACTAAAAATAATCCTTAAAGAACTAAAAGCCTCTCTATTTCTAATTAACTTTATGAGACCAAACACAGAGACATCTTTGTGGAGCAGGTCTCTTTTGTTTCAAACGAATTCCTTCTTCAGGAGTGCTTAGAGACAATAGTGAACCTTTCCTACTTGGATACCACACAGGTTTGGGTGTTATGCTGCCTTATAACCATGGGCAACGGGGAAACATAATCCATCTCAGTGACACGAGAGAAACAAACACCAAACCCAACAAAAAATCAAACCAGAGAACTACCAAAGTGTCTGATCTCTCCTTAATACTCTGCCTAGTCATGAGCCTGAGGAAATAATTTGCAGTCTGTGCCCAGCTTAATTTGTCAGTCTGTTACATCAGGTTTATAGGCTGCATCCTCCACCGCAAGAATTCCCCAGTACAATTACTGCAGGCTGAGCAGCCCCAGCTCTGTCAGCCTGTCCACTGGAGAGAGCCCAGCGCGGAGCCACAAAGATGGTGAAGGGAGGGGAGCATCTCCCTGCTGAGGACAGGCTGAGGAGCTGGGTCTCCTGAGCTTGGAAAAAAGGAGACTGAGGGGTGACCCCGTTAATGTTGATAAATATGGGAAGGGTGGGTGTCAGGAGGATGGAGCCAGGCTCTGCTCAGGGGCATCTAATGACAGGACAAGGGGCAGTGGGTGTCAGTGGGAACAGAGGAGGTTTCACATTAGTATGAGAAGAAACTCATATTGTTTTCTTCCTGATGGCCAGTCTAACCCTCCCCTGTTGGAGCTTGAAGCCCTTCCCTCTGCTTCTGTCACTAATGTCCTGTGAGAAGAGCCCAGCCCCAACATCTCTGCAGGGTCCTTTCAGAGAGCTGTAGAGAGCGATGAGGTCTCCCCTCAGCCTCCTCTTCCTCAAACAGCCCCAGCTCTCTCCATCTCTCATCAGATTGATTCTCCAGGCCCTTCCTCAGTTTCATTGCCCTCTTCTACACTCACTCCAGCACCTCGATATCTCTCTTGTACCGAGGTGCCTAAACAGTCCTCAAGGTAACTGTACGACTGGGTCTAGGGGATCCTGCTGTGGCAGGAGGATTGGACTGGATGATCTTTTGAGGTCCCTTCCAATCCCTAATATTCTGTGGTTCTGAGATCTTTTGAGGTCCCTTCCAATTCCTAATGTTCTGTGATTCTGTGAACTGTAGAAAGAAGGAAAACCATGCAGAAAATTATTGCAAATGAGGAGCAGTCCCTTGTTCTTGGAGTACAAATGCCCTTTTGCTATTTCAGCTCTTAGAAGAGGTGCACTAGGCATTCTGGCTTTCTGTTCAGACCTGTGCTACGACCCGACCAAGACACAGTCAAAACACTAGAGCTAAGGTCCACCAGTGCTTCCATTTATAACCCACCTCTGTCGCTCCACACTATTTTAAAAGCTTTTTTGAATTGATTTTCAGGTACTTTGGCAGCCACAAGCTTATCCCTGGTTACGTACGATGTATAAAAGGAAAATTAAAATTTCATGTGGTAGGTGATGCCCATTGAACCTGAAAGTGTCCATCCTAACTGGGTATTGATAGCAGTTAATCCTTCAGCAGCTGTACATTGAGAATACACTAAGGCAGTCAAGGAGTTTATCTGAGGTCACAACAGATGTTTTAGGTGCTACCACAGAGCTATGTGTAGATGTCTATATTTACCGTAAAGGTTTCGGTCCTGTCTAGTGACATTAAACTTATAATCTTGTAGAAGGATCTCTTTATGGGGGATTGGACTAGATGATCTTTCGAGGTCCCTTCCAGTCCCTGATGTTCTGAGAGTCCATGATTTATCCTCAAATAGTTCAAGGAAGTCCCTAGAAAACAGAGATGTTTATGGTTCATACTGTATTATATTAGGTTAAGTCCCACATGACCGGGTCTGTTTAGCTTGGAAAAGAAGAGGTATGTTCCTGAGCTTGGAATAAAAGAGACTGGGGGTGACCTCATGAATGTTGGTAAATATGGAAAGGGTCAGGAGGATGGAGCCAGGCTCTGCTCAGGGGCACCCAGTGATAGGACAAGGGGCAGTGTATGTCAGCTGAAACAGAGGAGGTTCCACATCAATGTGAGAAGGAACTTCTTCCCAGTGAGGGTGACAGAGCCCTGGCAGGGGCTGCCCAGGGGTGTTGTGGAGTCTCCTTCTCTGGAGACATTTAAATCCTGCCTGGCCATGTTCCTGTGCAACTGGATCTAGGGGATCCTGCTGTGATAAGGGGTTTGACTGGATGGTCTCTTCCAATCCCTAATGTTCTGTGATTCTGTGACCTTCCAAATGTCTGTAGGAAGCCAACCAGTGTTTTTGTGACTGCACTCACTTCCATATCCCTGTGAAACACAAAGGTTGAATTTGGTTTCTAAACCTGATTTTAGCTGGGTTGTAAAAGCACAAGTAGCTTGTGCCTGATGATAACAGGAGGCAGAGCTGCAGAAGTTACGGCTGATATAAATTACACGGCAAAAAGGATGCTAATTAAGTATTTATCACTGAAAAGTGCACTGCATACCTTCGTCTCAGGGGGTTTTTCCTGGGCACTGACAGCAAATCACCTCGTACAATAGAGCCTTAAAGCACTAAGTCAGACCTGAGCATAAACCAGTGAATTTCTCATTTAGAGAACTAATTAGAACTCCCCCCCACCCCATCCAGAGCAGGTATTCATTGAGCATTTCCCCTATCTTTGTAACTGGAATGGCTTCATTTTATTGCAGCACCAATGATGAATACGTTGTCTCCAGAGAGAATAAGAAGTTCCCCTTTTCGCTGCGGCTCTCTGCAGTTCATTTAGTGGGTACTACAAATAAATCCTACTTTATCCCATTAATTCAGAGCAGCGTGCACTGTTTTCCAGCAGTGCTTGGGAAGGATGGAACTCGATGGAGTTACTTCACATAAGTCATTTGAAAAGGAGTTATTCCAGATGTGGGGAGGGATTCCAAAAGATTAGTCATCCTCAGAACTGTGCTGAGGAGGGTGTTCTCCAGTGTCACTGTTCCGTCTCATCAGCTGCAATTCTGACCCAGCTCTGAGTGCACTTGAAGTGCAGGAATCTTCCAGCGAGCGCTGAAGATGCAGAATGTACAGAAAGCCTTCTGCACATCCCGAAAGAACAGAGGGTGATCAGGCAGGAAGAAGCCGTTGGGGACAATGTGAGGAGGCTAAAAGAAGCAGAGGTTATGCTTGTAGCTGAGAATCAGGAGCAGTTCTTTTTGACTTCTCTAAACCTGTAAAAAAATACTATTCTTTATTATGATTATTATTACTATTACAAACATTTATAAAGCTGACAGGATGAAAAGATACAACATCTTTTCAAAGTCACTCATGTCCACAGAATGGCGAAACACTAGAAATTGGAAGGGACCTCGAAAGACCATCTAGTCCAATCCCCTTTTAATTACTTTTAAGTATAAAATAAAGGATTGTCTATCTGTGTATGTCCTGGAAGGTGTCCAAAGGAGAACAGCTCAAATGATCAGAGGGCTGCAGCACCTCCCCTCTGAGCACAGGCTGAGCAAGGTGGGGTTGTTCTGCCTGGAGAAGAGGAGGCTCCCAGGGGACCTTCCAGCAGCTTTCCAATAGCTGAAGGGGGCTACAAGAAAGCTGGGGGAGGGCTTTTGAGAGGGGTGGTAGTGAGAGAACAAAGGAAACAGTTCCAGACTGGGAGATTGAGGTTGGCCATGAGGAACCATTTCTTTGCTGTGAGGGTGCTGAGATGCTGGAACAGGTTGCCCCAGGCAGCTGTGGCTGCCCCATGGCTGGCAGTGTTGAAGGGCAGGTTGGCTGGGGCCCAGAGTGACCTGCTGTAGGGAAGGTGTCCCTGCCTGTGCAGGGGCACTGGAACTGGATCATCTTTAAGGCTCCTTCCAACCCTGGCTGCTCTATGATTCTATGATACAGATCAGTTTTTTTTATCAAGGGTAGATGTTGAATTTCTTTTATTGTAGGAGAAATCGTTTCTGTCATTCAGAGGCGCTTCTTCTGCAGATGCAATCCAAAGCCCATACAAAGATGTAAATTGCTGTCTTTGGTGCCCTCAATTTCTGTGGGTTACAAACAATCACAAACCGGCGTCTGATTTCGCTAACAGCGGCCAGTACTGCCTCTCAGGTTCCGTTACTGCCACCAAAACCAGAACTACACATTGCGTCGAGTTTCCCAGTATCCTTGTGGCTCACAGCTCTCCGGAGATCCCTGTGGTTTGACTTTGAAAGACACAGACCTTTTATATTGAAATACAAAGCTGTGAATTGAATGTAAATTTTTACTATACTGATACAAATCACAAAGAGTGACAGATATCAAACCAAATGAGACCCCTAGGGGAGGCCCAAACCCCACAGAAACCTCTCCGACAGAATAAATTCGATGTTTTCTAACAATATCATCATAATTTCATTATTTTTTTAAAAAAGGAAAATTCTCATCCGATTGAACTGGAACCATTTCTTAGTCTGCTTTAAAAAAGCCTCCTTTTTTTATTAACATACAGTTGAGAACAATGAAAGACCCCACTTTTCAGCTTAGAAAACAAAAGTGCTTGGTTCCCAAATCCAGGCAGCCCAGCCTGCTGGGGTGTTGGCCACCCCTCCCAGCTTGGTGTCATCAGCAAACCTGCTGACTGTGCGCTCTGATCCCTCACCCTCACCCAAGTCATTACTGAGTAGATTGAACAGGACTGGTCCTAGTACTGACCCCTGGGAGACTCCTACCTTTGATGTCTCCAGTTACTTCACAACACAACTGCACACAATCAGGTTGGGGGTTTTTTCCAATAAACCTTGGAATGGAAAAATTCCATCCAAAACCCCCCAAAAAGGAAGAATCTAATTGACAACCTCATGCTAGATGATTACCCCCTAACATTATATATTCAAACTACAAGTAGTAAACTTCATATTTTCAGCGCGTTGCCTCAGAGAAAATCTTAATTAAGGTAAAGGAACTATAAATTAAACGAATTCATCAATTTTAATTAATAGTTCATGCTAAAAGAGTTCTAAATTGAAGGGAAAATGCCATGCAAACGTCCACATTATTTCTTCATGTTGAGGTACTTCAGTTGGGGGGTTTTTTTATCTCTGGAATTCTCTCACATTCCAGAGGCCCCCTCTGTATGATGGAAGCAGTTGGCACCTTGGTGCGGTTTATGATGAAACAATAAAGGCGTGGGAGTGCAGTTCATTCTGCCCTTTCTTCCTTTCAATAAATGCTGATGAGATAGAACGTGTTCCAGCTCCTTTCCGCGCTTATGCAGCAGTACTGCAGGGGAATGAAAGCTTTTGACTGAGTCAAGCTGTCTTAACATCAATACAACACAAATCAAAATGTATTGTAATTGATGGGGCTTTCTGAAGGATTCTTGAAATGCCTCCATCCTTCACATCAAATCGTTTTCCTATGCAAACTGCTGTTTGCGCTGATAGTTCTGACAGCTTCCCTCATCCCCAGTTCTTGTGGGGGTGCAGAGAGGAAATAGAATCACTAGGGATTGGAAGGGACCTCGAAAGATCATCTAGTCCAATCCCCCTGCCAGAGCAGGACCACCTAGACCAAGTTGCACAGGAACACGTCCAGGCAGGTTTTAAACAGCAGTAGAGCTTCGGAATCCACAGGGTGCTTCACAGCTGACACCCTGCTAGTGAAGAATGAAAACTTCAGCTCCACAATGGCTTTAAATAACCACAGAATAAACCCTTCCAGGTCAGTGGTTGATGGCGAGTCATGTTTAACACACCCCTGTAAAGAAACCAGAGCAATGGCTTCCTAGGGTGGACCAGATGGTGGGTGGTTAGCAGACTGAGAGAAGTTCTTCACCTCTCCACTCTGCCTTCGTGAGAGTGTATCTGGAATCTTGTGTCCAGTTCTGGGCCCCTCAGTTCCAGAAGGACACAGAACTGCTGGAGAGAGCCCAGCACAGAGCCACAGAGATGATTGGAAGGAGGGAAGCATCTCCCTGCTGAGGAAAGGCTGAAGGAGGTGGCTCTCTTGAGTTTTGTGAAAAGGAGACTGAGGGTTGACCCCATGAATGCTGATAAATATGGGAAGGGCAGCTGTCACTGGGATGGAGCCAGGCTCTGCTCGGGGGCACCCAGTGATGGGACAAGGGGCAGCGGGTGTGAGCTGGAACGGAGGAAGTTTCACATCAATATGAGAAGCAACTTCTTCCCGGTGAGGGTGATAGATCCCTGGCAGGGGCTGCCCAGGGGGGTTGTGGAGTCTCCTTCTCTGGAGATACTTAGAACCCACCTGTCCATGATCCTGTGCGACTGGACCTAGGGGATCTGGCTGTGACTGGGTGATTGGATTAGATGATGTTTCCAGGTCCCTTCCAATCCCTAACCTTCTGTGATCCCTCAGCACCTAGAAGTGCAGGGAGAGGCTAAACCACCTGGAAGAGTTAAGTAGGTCTGTGCTTGGCATGATGACATCTCCTGTGTGAGAGTTAATTCAGAGTGCCATGGGAGATACAAACCAAGAAACACTGGGTGCCGAAGGCTCTCTTGCTTCCTTGAGAATGCTAACACACAGCAGGGCGGGTGATTGTTGATGAATAAACAAGCACCTCAAGTTCATGATGAATCACAGGTTAAAGGCCTTTGTTTTCAGCAGCACTGGTTTGGTACTTCCATCAGATACAGGTGCCAAGGTGCTGAGTAGACTGTAACTGAGATTGTTCCAGACGTGGTTTAAGGAAACAAAGCACCTGCAGAGCTTGCTCTCTCTCAGTGTGTCTGTTCAGCTGAACATTCAGCTTGTGGTAGCCGGTGGGTTTTTTTAAATGAGGTGTTTGCTGAGGCTGTGCATGATGTGAGTCCTCAGACTACTCCTGACTGCACTCTGTTACCCTTTGCTGGGCAGAGCGGCCAGTCTGCCCCCTTTCATTCTACTTCAGGACAGCAGAAGACCTCTCGTTCACTGTTCTACTGTTATTAAAGTAAATTCTTTAATTGATGGTTACTTCAGGTAGGATTTGGGGGCAGAGAGAAGAGTGGGTGGTGTTTTCTCATTGAAAGAAGGTGCCTTGGTAACTTGAGTCACAGAATCATAGACTCATTCAGGTCAGAAAAGACCCTTGGGATCGTCAACTCTGACCATCTTTGTATTTAGGAGAAATACATCTCCTAGTGTGTAGTGTGGAAGTTATATTTCCTGAGGATGTGAAAGTTCAAAGAGCAGCTCTTTCAAACTCTGCACGGGTGATTGTCTGATTGTTCTTTTCACGTCAGATCTGTGGAGAAACAGGTTTTTATGCAATGGGAGGGGAAAATCCATCCATAACCCTAAATCCTAGGCACTGGAGCAGCATGCTGGTCTGGAATGGGCTGCCCTGGTTGGTGGTTGCGTCCCCATCCCTGGAGGTGTTTAGATGTAGTGCTGACGGATCTGGTTTAGGGGTGAACTAGTACAGTAGGGTTGATGGTTGGACTCTGTGGTCCCAGGGGTCTTTTCCAACCTGGATGATTCTGTGATGCTCTAATTGACCTGGAATAAATCTTGGGCCCAGGAACTCTCTTATCTGGCTGTTCCTGGATTGTTGTTTGAGTTTCCTGGGTTATCCTTGAACCTGAGTTATTACCTTGTTTCAGCCAGATGCTTCCTAGGCTGTTGATAGGACCTGTTGGCGTCACCAGCCCTCTCTGCTTGCCTGGCTCAGCAGTGGGGCTGCTTCTTCTCGATGCAGTCATTCCCTGCCCCATGTCATAGCCACCCTGGGCTCCTGGCACCTTTGCTGTAGCAATAGGAGCAGCTCCTCTCCTTCCGGATATCAAGTATCCTCTTTCTGGCATCGGACTGAAAGTTCCCTTTCCTAGTTGGCTTCAGAGACATTATAGAGTACCTCTGGGCAGAGCTGGGTAGCGGGATGTTATTTAAGCTTAATTACTATACATTTCCTGATGGAGTTTGGCAAGCAGCAGAGGAGTAGGAGGCATTGCAGCAGTTCACTCCGAAGCACTGAGTCAGCGTAAGAATAAATCACAGTAGCTGACTAGCCAGAATTACTGCGATGTGCATTCAACACATCACTCCATCCCTATTGATCCTGCACAGGACACTGAGTTTATTCATTCTCTGTATTTTTATTCTCTCTGTTAAGCAGAGGGGGGATCAAGCTTCCTCGGTAGTGTCTAGATCGTGGACATAGACCTCGCAGCCCAGTGCTAACAACAGGCACGTAAAAAACCCAACCTAAGACCGTTCTGAGGTGAAAAACTCTGTTCCCTTTTGAAATTCAACCTAGGGTTTCTCGAATGGATGTCGCTCAGATGAGATGGCTGTGAAAGCCTTTACCTGACGATAAATCAATAGCACTTGAGAGATTTCTGTAGCAAGCAGTGCTCAGCTGCAGATGTGTGCGACTGCAGGCTGTTCACCTCTGAAGAATCACCTCGGTCACGGAAATTGCAGAACTGAGTGTGTTGGGTGACGTGCTTGTCTTGCAGGAGGAACTCTGGATTTCACATTTTGTTCCAGGGAGGCATGAAATCAGTGTGTGTGTGTTTTATACCCACGGAAGAGTAAGACTGTACTCAAGTCTCCTTCTCTGTCCAGGGGGTTGGGGAGTCTCCTTCTCTGGAGACATTTAAAACCCACCTGGACATGTTCCTGTGAGCCTTGATCTAGGTGTTCCTGCTCTAGCAGGGAGGTTGGGCTAGATGATCTTTTGAGGTCCCTTCCAATCCCTGATGTTCTGTGACTCTGTGAAAACAAGAAGCACCCAAAGCAGTTGATGTATTCTGACAGCAGGCTCTAACTGATCTGAAAGAAAACATGACAGGGGTTTTTCCATTCAAAATTTATTCTGAATGGCAAAAACCACGCTATGCAAATCAATGCAAATCTCTGCTGTAGTCAGGATCGATCAATATGCATTTTCCAGAGAGCTTGCCTTCTTCCACTGAAATGAGCCCTTGAGACTAGGAGCAATCCTGCAGCGTCAGGCGCTTGAGAAACGATTTGCGATGTGTTTATTGGGGCTTCCAGATTGGTGGTTACTCCTGGTCGTGTTTTCTTAGAAGATCCCAGAAAAATTCCCTATAATTCAGCTTGACAAAATGTTTTCAGGTCTTTCACAGGTCATCTGGGCTGGTTCAAAACCAGTAGCTCTAAGGATGATGCCAAGAGCCTTGTGCGCAGCCCTCTTTGCTATTCTGTCAGTTATGTTTGTGACGCTGCTTCACCCACAAACGTCCTCCCGCGTCTCTGGGAAAGACTCTGCATGCTAATTTATCCACAGAGTAGCACAAGAAATCAATGTTACCATCAAATGTGCATGAAGAAGGAAATAGAGCCGAGTGTCGAGCAGCCCACAGGAAAAAAACCTGTGAAGCTGCAGCAGATAGAAACAAACAACCGAGCTCTGTTCTTACTCCTGCTCACTCTTCTCAAACACAACAAAACAGGATCATTTCTTCTCAAAAAAGTGCTTCCTGCTGTTACCACTAAATAGTTTTAACTGAATATTCTCCACTACTACTTTGTTTTTGAAGGTGAAATAGTTTTTCATAAGGACTAGCGCTGAGTACTTGAGTGGGTTGGCCGATTCACCTGGCGAAGCGACTAGTCAAGAGCGGAGAATCAGCTGTTCAAGAGGGTTTGAACAGGCTGGAGAGCTGGGCTGGGAGGAATTGAATGAGGTTTAACAAAACCAAATGTAGAGCCCTTCACTTGGGAAGGAATAATGGGAGGCATCAATATAGGTGGGGGAGTGACCACCCACAGAGCCCTCCTGCGGAGAGGGGTCTTGGTGTGGTGGTGGATAACAAACTGAAACTGGATCAGCAATGGGCCCTGGTGGTCGAGAAGGCCCGCAGGGTGTTGAGATGGATCAAGAGATTTGGTGGAATCCTGCTCTGGCAGGAGGATTGGACTAGATGATTCTTTCAAGGTCCATTCCAAACCCTAATGTTCTGTGGTCACCAAGACACACCCGTCCCTGTCCTTGCTCACTCAAATGGAAGTGTTCCTACTTCTGTTGCAGATGCTGGAGGATAGGCTAGGAGACTCGAGGCTGCCAAGCTGCCAAGACTTTACTTCCACTTTACAACCGATTGAGAAAAGAGCAAGCTGCGTAAAGCAAACCATGCATCAGCTTGCTACTGTGAGTGTATTTCAGGAATTTAAAATTTAGTTGGTCATTTGGAGTTTATTTCTCATTTTTAAAGACATCTTTTGTAGTTAGATTTAGTTAGAACGAGCTTGTAGTTAGAACCAGCTTGTAGTTAGAATCAGCTTGTAGTTAGAACGAGCTTGTAGTTAGAATCAGCTTGTAGTTAGAACGAGCTTGTAGTTAGAACCAGCTTGTAGTTAGAACAGCAGGTTTAATATTAATGATGTCAAAACCCGCTCACAGAATTTTTAAGGCTGGAAGAGACCTCTGTGATCATCAAGCCCAGCCTGTAAATCCCTCTGCTTGCAAAACAGCTAGAGAGGCTTGAGCACATGTAGGTTGGCAGCCCCAAACCACTCCTTCTCTTGATTCTGATCTGTTCCTATATGAACAAGGAGAAGACTGTTGTAATAATACTTAATAATTATCTTACAAAATGATTAATTATTAGTTATTAAGCTGAGTATGACCTGCACTAGGACATCTCCATTCTAACAGCTCTCTGTGGATGTTCAAAGTCTTCATAGCTCCTAGAAATATGCTTTTATTTAATCTCCTCTGAAGTGTGACTCCGACTGACTGTTAGTTACACCGTCCTTGTCATTTATAGCCTCGTTGATCCATCTCTGCTGCACTCTAGATTGTTCTCTGATACCTTGGGGAAGAACTAGCTGTACGGCTCCTAAAATTCCTATGGCACTCCTGAGAGCTGCTTAGAGGAGAAATAATTCTTTGAAGTACCCTTTCAGCCTAGCATTGCCATGCAGAACCTGTTAGGGAGCTTGTTTGTCAAGGTTTAAGCACAGCCAGCCTGCGAGGCAGCAACCTTGCAGCCACTGGCTCACTGTTGGCCTCCTCCACGGCGATGGGGAGGGGAAATACAACAGAAGGCTCAAGGGTAGTGTTGCTCACGCATTGGGCAAAAGACAGCCCTCTCCCCAGCCTCGTTGCCCTTCTCTGGCCCCGCTGCAGCCCCTCAATGTCCTTCTGATACAGTGGCACCCAAAACTGGACCCAGTAGTCAAGATGCAGCCTCACGAGCGCAGAGCACAGGGGCACCGTCACCTCCCTAACGTTCCCAGACTTGCAGCTAGAATGAGAAACGTTTTCTTTCTGCCACTTAGCTAGGAGAATGTTTTTGGGCAAACATCGAATGTAAATATTTGTGCTTTGAAAGCAGCAGACATAAAGCTGATACAGTGCTAAATAATTTCGCTGGCCAGATGGCTCAGTGGCAGCAATAAAAGCAGTCGAATGGGAGACCGACATCGAATCCTGGACTTTGCAATATGGGTTTGCTGCTGGTGAGATTGATAGGTTTTTATTTTTAGAGGGCATTGACCAGAAAGTGTTCTTGCTAATGCCAGCTGGCTTTGTGAAGTGCGTGCTGCCTCTTCCAATCACGATCCCAGACTGTCTGCAGCCATGACAATATTGTTGGCCATTATGTTGTTTTGTTTGGGAAAAGCAAAAGCATCTTGGTATAAACCAGGGAAAGAACAGACGCCCACAGTCAGACAACAGGACGTTGATTTGTGTCAAGTTGAGAATCTGACCTCTGTGATCTTCATCTGTTCACTTACAGTAAATGAATCACAGAACATTAGGGATGGGAAGGGGCCTGGAGAGATCATCTAGTCCTGTCCCACCACCTAGCATCACCTAGATCAAGTCACACAGGAATGTGGCCAGGAGGGTTCTAAGCATCTCCAGAGAAGGAGACTCCACATCTTCCCTGGGAAGCCTGTTCAGTTGCACAGGAAGGACAAACAGTGAAATTCAACCTGGAGGTTGCAAAGTTCACAGTGGAAGTTGGACACCTTCACTAACATCTATGAAGTTACATGAATAGAAATGCAAAGCACTTAAGCAGCTCACAGACAGCCTTCCTGTAGAGCTCACTTGAGGAGTGGATGACAAAAGACTGAAGGAGCTGGGTCTGTTTAGCTTGGAAACAAGGAGGGTTTGTTGATCAGTATGGAAAGGGTGGGTGTCAGGAGGATGGAGCCAGGCTCTGCTCGGGGCACCCAGTGACAGGACAAGAGGCAGTGGATGCGAGCTTAATATTTAAAACATCTCTGGCACCGATGACAAGCATCAGGCTGAGTGTCTTATCTTACATTCACAGCATTAAACACGTTCTTAGATGAGTATTTGAGTGCGTACATAACAAGAATGAATTTGTCTGTCTGAGAAGACAACGTGGACTACTTTTAATCATCTTTCAGTCACCGTACAGTGCTGTGGGCTTGTGGTTTCTCCCAGCTCATCTGTGACACTGCTTTCTCCTCTTCAGCTGTGGAATGCGAGAACGCGAACTCCAGTGTGTGACCGGTGTTCATACCTTTCTTGAGGCAAAGCAGCATATCCATGGGCAGTGTTCCTAATCTTCTTATGATCAACAAATACCTGTAAAAGTGAGTGAGAGTTTTGGGCACCTCGGTCCAAGGGAGACATCGAGGGGCTGGAGCGAGGGCAGAGGAAGGCAGTGAAGCTGGGGAAGGGCCTGGAGAATCAATCTGATGGGGCGAGATGGAGAGAGTTGGGGCTGTTTAGTGTGAGGAAGGGGAGGCTGAGGGGAGACCTCGTCGCTCTCCACAACTATCTGAAAGGACCCTGCAGAGATGCTGGTGCTGGGCTCTTCTCACAGGTCACTAGCAACAGAAGCAGAGGGAAGGGCTTCCAGCTTCAACAGGGGAGGGTCAGACTGGCCATCAGGAAGAAATTCTTCACAGAAATAGTGGTCAGGCCCTGGGATGGGCTGCCCAGGGTGGGGGTTGAGTCCCCATCCCTGGAAGAGTTTAAAAGTCATGGAATGTGTCATGGAAGTCGCTCATGTGTAATGTTGGGGGATGTGTTTTAGGGGTGACCTTGTAGAGTAGGGTTGCTGGTTGGACCTGATCATCCCAGGGGTCTTTTCTAACCTGAATGATTTTGTGCTTCTGTGACAGGGATGACTGTGCAGTGACTACTGAAAATATAGGGCTTACTGTAGGGCTGTATATTGAACTCATTCTTCATCAGCCACATAACAAAATGTATCATAAATCCTTTGTTTTCTGATGTATTTATGGGAGACCTGCAGTCCAAACCAGCCATTTATTAAGCCTAGGGTATTTTTCTTTCAACTACCTTATTTACAGAATGGCTTAAAGAGGCTAAAGGAACAGAAGACCTGTCACATACCTGTTCCTGATCACTAAAACCCACACATCTTGCTCACAAGCTAAGAAAAATCTGGAAAGTATTCATGGATGCTTGCTGCAGTTAAGCTGTGCTGAAGAGATCTTGGAAAGGCCAGTGGCATCCTGGCTAGTGTCAGCAATGGTGTGGCCAGCAGGACTAGAGATGGAAGTCTCCCCCTGTACTGGGCACTGTGGAGGCCTTCTCTTGAGTACCGCGGGCAGTTCTGAAGCTGCACCAGGGGAGGGTTAGGTTGGGTGTGAGGAAGCCCTTCCTCACAGAAAGTGTGATCAAAGCCTGGACTGGGCTGCCCAGGGCAGTGGGGAGTCCCCATCCCTGGAGGTGTTGAAGGGCAGCCTGGCTGTGGCCCCTAGTGCCCTGGTGTGGCTGATGTGGTGATGCCAGGTCAGAGGTTGGACTTGATGAGCTCAGAGGTCTTTTCCAGCTTTCAGTAGTTTTGTGATTCTGTGAAATGGCCTGAATCTTTCAAAATGTCATCCTTGCACCACTGTGTAGTTCTCACTGCTGAAACTCCTGCTGTACTCATTAAACGATGCTGTAATTTACTGCAAGTGACAACACTGACAAAGTAAATATTAACCTAAGTGAACAGGCAGGCTTTGCAGGCAGGAAATAAGCACCAACATGAGGTAATTCACGTAGCTGTTTATTTTTAAAGCTACGTTTGTGTATTTGGGCTACGTCTGCAACAGTTCTTTTGCTAGCAGCCACACGTCGTCTTTGTCCCAGCACAAGAAGGATGCAGACAGACTGGAGCGCGTCCAGAGGAGGGCTGCTCAAATGGTCAGGGGATGGAGCACCTCTTGTATGAGGGCAGGCTGGGAGAGTTGGGGCTGGTCAGCCTGGAGAAAAGAAGGCTCTGGGGGGACCTTTTTTGACCTTCCAGTACTTCAAGGGAGCCTACAAGAAGGCAGGGGAAGGTCTTCTCAAGAGGGTTTGTGCAGGCAAGACAAGGAGCAGTGGGCTCAGGCTGGGAAAGGAGAGATTGAGGCTGGAGATTAAAAAGAAGCTCTTCAGTGTGAGGGTGGCTGATGGCTGGAAGGGGCTGCCTGGAGAGGTGGTGGGGGCCCCATCCCTGGAGTAATTTCAGGTCAGGCTTGATGAGGCTCTGAGCAGCCTGAACTGAGTTCGATTGTCCCTGTGTAGGGAGGTTGGACTGGATGACCTCTGGAGGTTCCTTCCAGCCTAGAATGTTCTATGATTGTATGGTTCTGTTAAAAGACCCACCAAATCCTGTGGTAATTTGGGGACCACACACTTCAAACCTTTTCCTACAACAGAAATTTCACAGTGCTGTAAATTCAAAAGATTTCTCAGTATGAGACATGAATAAACAAGCCAACAGACAAAAAACCCCGACTTCTTAGCAGGAGTTTTAATTACACAAGGTGGCTGCATTGATAATCAGCCTTGTAGACTAGATCTGGACACGAACGTCATCAGATACTTTACATGTAACTACCTTTTTATCAGTTCCCTCTTCAATTACCTCTTTTAAATGTGCTCCCTCCAACAATCCATTTGGTCACAATGGAAGTGTAACCCCAATTAAAATGAAAGAATGGGAGCATATTGTATTTTTATGTTCATTCCTGCCTCTTTTTCCCTATCAAATCTGTAATGCCTGCCAAATGCTTAATTTCTGAATATAATTAACTGTTGTTCCTGGTATTTTAAGGCTGTGGCTTGGTTTATTATTACTCTCACTTGCTAGCTACAGTGCTCACCAGGAATAGCATTGGTTTCATCTAACTTTGGTGATCTAAAAGTTACATAGCTTATTTAAATTCATCAATATTTAGTGATGAGTGATTTCTTTCTATTAAATATCTCCCTAGAGCACACAGAATCACAGAACATTAAGGATTGGAAAGGACCTTGAAAGATCATCCAGTCCAATCTGCCACAGCAGGTTCACCTAGAACAAGTTGCACAATGGCCAGGCAGGTTTTAAACATCTCCAGAGAAGGAGACTCCACAGCCCCCCTGGGCAGCCCCTTCCAGGGCTCTGGCACCCTCACTGGGAAGAAGTTCCTTCTCAGATTGATGTGGAACCTCCTCTGCTCCAGCTCACATGAGTTACCGCCTGTCCTGTCACTGGGTGCCCCTGAGCAGACCTTGGCTCCATCCTCCTGACACCCACCCCTCACATATTGATCAACATTCATGGGGTCTCCCCTCAGTCTCCTTTTTCCCAGCTCCAGGGACCCAGCTCCCTCAGCCTTTCCTCAGCAGGGAGGTGCTCCACTCCCTTCGTCATCTTTGTGGCTCTGCACTGGGCTCTCTCCAGCAGCTCTGTGTTCTTGAACTGTGGGGCCCACAACTGGACACAATATTCCAGATGTGGTCTGGGATACATTTCTGTAGTTCTTTCTACTTCTGAAGAGAAACACAGCTCACTATTTCAGTTTTTATAGCTGAGTTTTTACTACCCACTGTAGACAAAAAGTATTGATCCCTCAAAAATCACTGCTTTTAAATTTAAGACATTTATGTTTAAAGAACAACCGAACAACTTGAATCAACACTAAAAAACACTGAGGGCTCCACGATGCATAAGAATAATTTAAAATACTGAGTCTATTACTACATCTTAGGAAGAAATTATTTACTAATATAGTGGTTGGGCACTGGAACAGGCTGCTCAGGGAGGTGGTGGAGTCCCCATTCCTGGAAGCATTTAAAAAATTGAGTAGCTGGAGCCCTTGTGGCCGTGGTCTAGGGGTTAGGGAGCTGCTGGGATGAGGGCTGGACTTGATGATCCCAGAGGTCCTTTCCAGCCAGGATGACTCCATGATTCACAGAACATTAGGGATTGGAAGGGACGTCAGAAGATCATCTAGTCCAATCCCCCCACCACAGCAGGATCACCTAGATCATGTCTATGAGCAGTATGAAAACTTAGCCTATTTAACAAGAGTTTCAGATAAACTCTATCAAAGGTGAAGCATAGGACCCAAACAGTTCCACTTCGATGCGCTGTTTGTATTAATAATGCAAATCTTTACCGACAGCTGTTTTCCTTGTTTATCCAGTGAGTTCCATCTAGAAGAGCAGTCTATTAGCAATACACTGATGATGTTTCATCCAATCTCAGCATCAGAGATATTCTTTGTTACTTAGAAGAAGACATTGATTCTTGTGCATCGGTGCTTTGTTAATGCTTGATGTTTTGAAAGGTTCGTAGATGCTCTAGCTGCCTGTATCTGCGATTTCAGCGGTGTTCTGGCAGAGATCCCTGTGCAGAGCCCAGCATCTCTTTGTTCAGGGAAAGGAAACAGAGAAAGCAGTTTTTAGAAATGGCTGTGTCAACATCAGCAAATGGAATGGCAGAAGAGGAACTGCTTTCAGAAGAAGCATTTTAGCAGGAGGGGGATTGAACACTGGAACGGGTTGCTCCGCGAGGTAGTTGAGGCCCCGTCCCTGGAGATATTCAAGGGGAGGCTGGACAGAGCTGTGGGCAACCCGATCTAGTCCCTTCCAGTTCCTAATGTTCTGTGGTTCTGTGACTTCTCCAAGGTACTGTGTGACAAAGAGAGGGGAGTCACACCCTGTATCAGGAGGCCAATGAGTGGGGGAAATCATACCCTACAGGAGGTTGGAGTATCTTTGAGAAAAGGGTGCTCTTCACGTTACTGGTGTCTGCTCTGGTGATACCCATGGCCAGAATAACCCTGCATTGCGCTCGGTTGCTGGAGTTATTAGGAATCTACTTAATGAACATAGCTGGGGAATGAAGAGGGTTTTGGGTGGCTCAGAGGTGATTGTCACAATTCAGAAAGTCAAATTGGATAAACAGACAAGGGAGGATATTTGAGAAAAGCGCTGAGTTTAAAAAGAAACAGAAATGTGCCTTCGATCCCCACAGTAAAGATGCCCGTAATGCAAAATGCACGATGAAGTGTGACCCCCAAATATAAAATCTTAACATGTACCCTTGGGCTTAGGCAAATAAATGTTGTTGGGTTTGTATTTCCTGTTGACAAACAACACAGACTTCTGGTTTATGACCAGGAGCTCACGACTGCAACTAAAATTCATAAGAATCCTACGAAAGAAATAGCAGGTGTGACGTGGAGTGTTTCTCTGGTGTGTAGACTTCATGCCTGATAGGTGAACCGGTCACATTTCCACCACACGGTTGTAATCACAGCACGTTAGGGATTTGAAGGGGTCTTGAAAGATCATCCAGTCCAGGCCCCTCAGGAGTGGACACAAGATTCCAGGTGTGGTCTCAGCAGGGCAGAGTAGAGTGGGAAGAGAACCTCTCTCGATCTCCCTTTCTAGTCCACCCCAGGATGCTGTTGGCCTTCTTGGCCACAAGGGCTCCTTGCTGGCTCCTGGCCATCCTGCTGGCCACCAGGACTCCTCATAAGGGAGCTGTTCCAGTCCTTTCATCGTCTTTCATCTCTGCGCTGAAAAATCAGAATATTTTATAGTTTATATTCATAGACTCACAGAATCATCAGGAATTGGAAGGGACCCCGAAAGATCATCTAGTCCAATCCCCCTGCCACAGCAGGATCACTTCCCTGGAGAAGTTACAGAATCAGAATCACTCGGGGTTGGAAGGGACCACCTTCAGCCCTTGTTTTAAATTGCAAGTGTCGCTGTTCTTGCTGACTTGAAGAGGAAAATGCTGATTATTCCTATCAGCGTGTTTCTTCTCTATTTCTGTCCTGTCGCAAAACTTGTCTCAGGTGTTTCCGTCTTCTCGCTGAAAAAGAATCCCCATTTAATTTCATTTTCTGCCAGTTTTCTGTTACCCACAATGATAGAAATTTCGAAGGGAAGAACCATGTGAACTGTTTGAATGAGGGGAAAGCGCTGTGTGGGTTGAAGCTATTCATGGAGCCGAGCGATTGTTCGTTAATATTTTGTTTGTCTTCCATCGTGCTTTTGGCAATTAAGGATGAATAGGAAGAGAGGGGTAATGACATGTGTTGTCAAAACTCAAAGTGTTCAAGCAACACTTTGGATTTATGTGATGAGTTGATGTGTCTCCTCTGCCTGCTTTCCGGGCCTGCTCTACACTCATCTCGGATTCACTGTGCTAGTCTTACAAGCAGCCTGACATTGATTGACTTTCTGAAGCTAACAGAAATGATAATGTTATTTAGATTTGACTCATCAGCGGTGCCTTTGCAGCTCTGGCACAAACTGGAACAGAGAAATTCCTTCCCAACACTTCAAAAAAGCTGCTTCACCATGAGAGTGGCAGAACAGGTTGTGCAGAGAGGCTGTGGACCCTGCTCCTGAAGATATTAAACACCCATCTAATTATAGCCCTGGGCAAAGTGCTCTAGGTGGCCCTATTAGAGCAGGGAGCTTGGACTAAGCTCCAGAGTTGACTCTCTGGCCGTATTAAATCCCAGTGATAGGCCAGGGTGTCATATGTTGTGAAAGTGGCAATGGATCTGATTTGAGAGTTAGGGGAATATCAGAACTTGAGTCCCTAACATTCTGTGATTCTGTGAATAACAGGGTTCAATTCAGCTCAGCCAGCCGAAGCTTGTGTTTGGCGCTGCAGTGATTTTTCTCTGCTACTGAGGGGCGAAACGACGCCTGGCTTAGGAGATCCAGTCACAACCAGGAAGAACTGGTGATTTAGCCTTGCAGTGCAATGCAAACATGTGTCTCTCCTCCGTGATCAGACAGCATTAGGAATAATTCCATATCTTGTTACCAGAAGCTGGGGTATCCATTTTCAGAGGGAGAAAATGATCAGTCCTAGTGCTTTCTTACTAAATGCAAATCCGGTAAGGACTGTGCCTGCTGAGGGACTAGGACAGGCTCCGGGTTGCTGATTTACTGGGAAGGACAAACGGAACAGCTAGTGGGCTTATTTGGGTAAGTGCAGCTGTACCGCGTTGATTCATAGTGCTGGCAGATGGAGCTGGATTAATGCTGTGCACTGGAAATCAATAAAGCTAAACATAACCCTTCTCCTCTCACCTCGTGAGTATGCGCCTTGTTTGGTCAGCACTTGGGCGTTTCTCATGTCCTGTGAAATGTGCTGAAGTAACTTTACCAAAGGAAACACAAAATTAAGGATACAGCCTTTTCCTCCTTATTAAAGGAGTTGAATTACCTCTGTGTCTTCCACATGCCTTAGCAGAGCTTCTAGGGGGATCTGTTCCGTGAGCTCTGCAGGCACAGAGGTGAGGCTGAAAGCTAAAAGTTTATTCCTAATTTCTTTTCATTCCCATTTTCGGTTGAATCACTATGTTCTTGTAGTAGGTGTAGGTGGTGCAAAGGGTCTCTGTCAAAGAGGGACCCCAGTGGATTATATCTGGAAATGTAGGTAGAATTCATTGACAGAAGCACAGCATGATTGAGGCTGGAGAAGCTCTCTCAGCTCAGCCAGCCCAGGACCTAACATCATCACAGCAGCCAGACCAGGGCACTAAGGGCCAGAGCCAGGCTGGCTTTCAACACCCCCAGGGATGGGGACTCTGACCCTTTCCATGAGGAAGGGCTTCCTAATATCCAGCCTCACCCTGTGCTGGTGCATCTTCAGCCCCTGCCCTCTCATCCTGGTGCTGGCTGCCTGGGAGAAGAGCCTGACTCCCACCTGACTACAGCCTCCCTTCAGGGAGTTGGAGAGAGGGAGAAGGTCCCCCACCCGAGTCTCCTCTTCTCCAGGCTAAACCCCCCCAACTCCCTCAGCCTCTCCTCATCCGCCTTTCCCTCCAGTCCCTTCCCCATCCTCATTGCCCCTCTGGACCCACTCCAGCCCCTCAATCTCTTGAAGTGAGTGGCCCAGCACTGCCTCCAGTACTTGAGGGGAGGTCTCCCCAGTGCCCAGTACAGGTAGAGACTTCCTTCTCTAGCCCTGCTGGCCACACTACTGCTGGTCCAAGCCAGGATGCCATTTGCCTTCTGGGCCACTTGGGCACCCTGCTGGCTCCTTTTCAGCCGTTTGTGAACCAGCAGAGGTTGACAACTTGTACTG
This sequence comes from Rhinopomastus cyanomelas, assembly GCA_013400115.1. Taxonomy (NCBI): domain Eukaryota; kingdom Metazoa; phylum Chordata; class Aves; order Bucerotiformes; family Rhinopomastidae; genus Rhinopomastus; species Rhinopomastus cyanomelas. Next base: position 58,795 of record VXBP01007390.1, read on the forward strand.
CAGGGTCTTTATGGCTTGTGCAGCTCACAGCATGATTTGTTAGGGCACTGCTGTTACCTCTTCAGGGACAATCTGTACCCAAACATCCTCACAGAATCACAGAACATTAGGGGTTGGAAGGGATCCCCTAGATCCAGTCTCTCAGGAACATGGCCAGGTGGGTTCAAAACCTCCTGGGGCAGCCTGTTTCAGCGCTGTGTCATCCTCAGCATCTTTTAAACGGATGTTGGTGAACCATGGCCTGCAGTTCTTTGGCAGTCCAAGAGGTATCTGAGTTGTCTTACAGCTATCAGGTTGATAAGGCCTTTCAAATGTAGGTTTTAATTATCCCTCTGGCAGGGTTGATTAGAGGCAAACATAGCAGTTGGAGGGAAATCGTGGGATTGCCTTCCTTTTTTTCCAGGTTTCCTCAACTATCTCTCGCAGCTAATTTCTTCCTTGAGAGATACTGTGATGTTAAGCAACAGCCTCTGAGACTAGGTCTTAGGGAAATGCAAATTCTGGAGACTCACAAAGTCTGCATCATTAGTCCAGATCTTCTAGTACCCAACATAGCTACAGAACAGAGGATCTCATTGCATGATGTTTTGGTCCATGAAACACAGAAGGAGCCTTCTAAGCAAGAGTTTATGAGGCCAGTTTTTCTAAGGCAAGTAAGATTAGTTATGGTGTGATAATCTTGAGTTGTAGCCAAGATCCATCCATAAGTGGAAGCGTAGGGGCTGTTTTAATACATCCAGTAGATATCATGACTCTTTGGTTGTGGGTCCACATCGAGTGTGTGCCAGAACTGCGTGCAGCCTGGCAAATGAACAGGAGGAGCTGTCGCGCTCTGTGTGGTCTCAGCAGTGTGACTTTGTTCTATGTGGTTGGGCAACTCGTGCATCCACACAAAAACCTCTTCAGGAAAGACAAATGGGCATTCTAGAAAGTTCTGTCAATGCTGCTACACAGAGGAGGCAAAACATACGATTCATCTGGGCGTTGCACCAGTGAACTGTGATAAAGGCAGGGTAGACTCTGGCATCTGGGCAAGAACAGCCCTGGGTACCAGTTGGAGACTGACCTGTTGGAGAACAGCGTAGGAGAAAGGGACCTGGGGGTGCTGGTGGCCAGCAGGATGACCAGGAGCCAATAATGGGCCCTTGTGGCCAACAAGGCCAGTGGCATCCTGGGGTGGATCAGAAGTGGGGTGGTTAGTAGATGGAGAGAGGTTCTTCTCCCCCTCTACTCTGCCCTGCTGAGACTACATCTGGAATACTATGTCTGATTCAGGGCCCCTCAGCTCCAGAAGGACACAGAGCTGCTGGATAGAGTCCAGCACAGAGCCACAGGGATGATGGAGGGAGGGGAGCATCTCCCTGCTGAGGAAAGGCTGAGGGAGCTGGGGCTCTGGAGCTGGGAGAAAAGGAGACTGAGGGGTGACCTCATTAATGTCTGTGATCCTGTGAGTGAGTTAAATGTGAGTGAAGTGATTTTCTGACGTCTTCAAGCAGTTCCCTGGCTGATTCCCAAAGAGCAGTAGAAGCACAATTTAGCTTGTACTAGCAACTTTGGCATATTTAGTAAACAATGTCTTTTTCCAAACAAGAGCATCTCGTTGCTAATGTAAGCAGGAACGACAGCCAGTCACTGGCGACTGGTGGTGGGGTAAAGAAATGAGCATGACTTCAGTGTCAAGTCAGTGGAAGGACACTGTGAGCCCGGTCAGTATAATGAGGATAATAAACTCCTCTGGGCTAGTGAACGTTTCTGCTCCTGCTTGTAAGTATTGCTGAGTGATTCTCAGGGGCATCTAATGATAGAACTAGTGGCCATGGGTGTGAGCTGGAGCAGAGGAGGTTCCACATCAATATGAGAAGGAACCTCTTCCCAGTGAGGGTGATGGAGCCCTGGAAGGGGCTGCCCAGGGAGGTTGTGGAGTCTCCTTCTCTGGAGATGTTTCAAACCCACCTGGGTGTGTTCCTGTGCGACTGGATCTCAGGGATCCTGCTGTGGTAGGGGGATGGGACTGGGTGATGGTCATCCAAGGTCCCTTCCAATCCCTAACGTCCTCTGATTCTGTGATCTGAGATCTGTTTTCGGAAAAACTCAACTCTGTTTTCAAGATACAAAACGATGTCTGACATCCTTTCGTAGAGTGAGTGGAAAACACATGAATGGGAATCACTGCTTCCAGAAGACAAGGGAAGGAGAGGCAAATGGAGATGGGGTGCTCGCATCGGAATCCACGCCTGATGCACTTTTCTTTGCATGCAGTGATCTGTCTGTGTGTGTGCGTGACTGTTTATGTATCTGAGTGTGTCACAAGGCACAGGACACTGCTGCAGGACGAGAACAGGACACAAACTCTGCGGGGGTTTTGCAGGACAGACTCTGCAAAGGCAGTACTAGTGCCCGGCACCAAGGTGGAGAGGAGCCTCTGCCTGCTGGCGGGAAGGTGCTGCCCTGGCGGGGCCGCAGGGCAGAGGCCTCTGCACGGGGTTTCCCAGGGCCAGGGGCAGGGGCCTGCCGCCCTCTGTGAGGCCCTGAGGCGGCCTCCCCTCAAGTACTGGGGGGGGGCAGTGCTGGGCCCCTCGCTTCAAGAAAGACATTGAGGGGCTGGAGCGGGTCCAGAGGAGCATCGAGGCTGGGAAAGGGACTGGAGGGAAGGCTGATGAGGTGAGGCTGAGGGAGCTGGGGGTCTTAAGCCCGGGGAAGAGGAGGCTCGGGCGGGGAGACCTTTTCCCTCTCTTTAACTGCCTGAAGGGAGGTTGCAGTCAGGTGGGGGTTGGGCTCTTCTCCCAGGGGAGTAGTGACACCAGAGGAGAGGGCAGGGCCTGAAGGTGCCAGGGGAGGGTTAGGTTGGATGTTAAGAAGCCCTTCCTCACGGAAAGGATGATCAGAGCCTGGACTGGACTGCCCAGGGCAGTTGTGGGGTCCCCATCCCTGGAGGTGGCCTGGCTGTGGCCTTCAGTGCCCTGGTGTGGCCGCTGTGGTGATGTTAGGCCCTGCACTGGGCTGCATGAGCTCAGAGGGCTTTTCCCGCCTCAGTAATTCCATGATTCTGTGTGTTAAGGTTTGAAAATTGCCCCCTAGTTCTTTGGGGTCCTGAGACCTAACCCATCACACTGCTAAAAGGGCTTTGTACTCCCTGTGTGGTTCAGAACCTGTAAAGGTTAGGATATTCAAATTTTATGTTGTAGATATATGGTCTTAATACAGCAGTTATAATCCTCTTCTGTGGTCTCTGCTATTTCCACAGTAGGGATAGGAGCAGCAATTCCAAACTCTTTTAATTTGCTCTTTTAATGTGCATTATTGCTGCTCTCCATTTATTTTACCACTGTCTTCTCTTCGCGTTTGTTATGATACAAAGCTCTAAATTAATTTGGTATAAAAGCACTTTGCGGCTGAAGAATAGTAGGAATCTTTAAAAGGTCAACACCTCACCATGAGAAAACCTTGAACTGGCTCTTCCCTTTGAATTTTATTACATTTCTCACAATATTCTGATTTATAAACTTGTAATCTGCCTGTGCCAGGTTATAGTTGTTATTTATACTGTTATATTTGTTCTATACTGTTATATTTGCAGTCCAACCTTTTAATCATCAATACTGAGTATGCCCAGGGGAGTTGTGAATCTCTGGAGACGTTTAAAATCCGCCTGGACGTGTTCCTGTGTGACTTGTTCTGGGGTACCCTGCTGTGGCAGGGGGATTTGACTAGGTGATCTCTTGAGGCCCCTTCCAATCTCTAATGTTCTGTGATATATCCACTGTTATTGGATTGTTCACCCTATAGGGAGCAGAGGGGTCAGTGGGGTGATGTACACCCCTGTCTCATTCTAATGCAGGATGTCAAACATTTGAATCCAAGGGTGGGCAGCACTCTCAGACCTCACATTTTAAACATAGAAAAGTCTGTGCAGTGTCTTAGAAAGTGAATCTGTGGGGCTTTGTTTAAGAAGGTGCTTCCTAGGATGTAAAATCTTTCTCCGTGGTTCTCTAGGCTTGCAAACAGTAGGTTATTTCATATCTATCATTACATTATCTAAAAGGTGTAATTACTGCTGAGAGTAGTTCAAATTGTAGGAGAATCCCCTGGCTTCTTACTACAAATCCTCCCTGCCCTTAGTGCCCTCTGAATCGTTTGACTTTCCCACTTCCTGGGATGCAGACTGGTCCCAGGGTTCAGAGTGTCGGCTTAGCAGGCAACAGTAATATCTGTCCTTTTGAATGAATACAAATCTCTAACAATCTGTGTTTGCACAGTCCCAGTGGAAACACGCGGCGTCAGCTGTGCTCGCAGCACTTTAAAGGCTTTATTAAGTCAGCTGGCAACACACCCTGTCTCCAAGCACTTAATTTTATGGCAAAAGAGCTAAGAGACTAAACCCTCCCCGCCTTTCCCCACTCCCCTTTTTTTTAAAATTTTAATCTATTTTCATCTCAGTTGGCTCTCAAAACCCCGGGAAGTTATTTTAAACGAGGTGTGTGCTGCTATGTTGGTGATACCCACAATCTAGTTTACAGGTGAGCATTTATACCCACCCACGCAGACCCACACGTACACATTGCACTCCCTGTCAAGCACATTATACAGTCTGACATAAATCCCATTCAACTGATCACTACTGAGGAACAGAGGAACTGTACAGAAGTTATAAATTATTATAAGACTTATTTTTGCTGAGTGATTTGAAATGCAGTGATTCCCATAACTGTGGGAAGGTTCCGGATCATGTATCACAGCAAAACTTTGCAGCTCCTCTGTCCAGTGGCCTTTTAAGGACTGTACTTGCTGTTTGCTTTAATTTAGAGGAAAAAACAATTGTTAAATGTTAAACATATTAGTTTGCTTAAGTCGTGTTTTGAGAATCAGTTGTTCCAAGAGTGAACTTTCCAAGTGACATTCAGAATCTTTTCTCTTGCAGCCATTTCGTAGAGTGACGTTTTCTGTTGTGAGTCAGCCTCAGGACCCGCATCAAGGGTCATTGCAGAGTTGCTATGACAGCGGTCTGGAGGAGTCAGAAACACCAAGCAGTAAGAGTTCATCAGGGCCAAGACTGGGTGCCCTTCCACTCCCAGAGGACAACTACGAAAGGACTACGCCGGATGGCAGTGTTGGTGAGGCAGAGCATATGGAAAATGGTAGGGGCAAACACGACATTCACACACATAATCTCACTAGCCCAGTGATACTAAGTAGATTTGTGAAAGGTCAGTCCAAACCCATAAATAAAGACATTAAATAGCTAAAATTGTAATTCTTTTATGTTAAAGTTTGTTTAAAATTCAGGTGTACAAACTAATGGAGCGTAACAGTAGCCATAAAACTAGCCTTTTCTTTTTCTTTATGTGAATGTAAAACTCTGTTGCAGAAGCAGTTAAAACATTGAAACAATAAAACACCAGTAGAGGGCTGGGGGAGATCGTAATGGAGCTAAACTCCATACTTCTCATTTTAGATAAAAGACCATAATGAACACGTATTGTCTTTTCTCCTTCCATTTTTGGTTCAGCAACTGCTTAGGGAATTTCCCAGGATGTAATATGTATCAGTGAAAGAAGGTAGAATTTAAAACCCCTTCTCTAGAGAACCACCCTTTTCCCCAAAAAATATTACACAGACTGTTTTCAGAATAACTCTGTCAAGTCCATTTTTCATTATTTAGAAGAGAAGAACGTTCCTTTCTTTTTTCTCCTCACTTTATTTTTTACAATATGTTTAGAACATCTCATGTAAATTAAGGTTCTATTTCTTTAGAAGGGGAAAATGCGGAATCCTTATATAGTCTATAGCAATTCTCCAGATATTCTGAAATCAAATTTAAATGTCAGGCTGTGTGATTTCCTCTCTATCTAAAACTACTTAGAATGAAAAAAAACCAAACCCAACAAAGCACCTTTTCTATTTGAAATGTATTTCATAAAACCTAAAGGTTTTACTGGTTTCCGTTTATTTGCCTTCATCTCCACTTTTATGAAGTCAGACACTGACTTCATTGTCTTTTCATTTTCTCGTAGAAAGATAAAATATTATATGTCACAAGTTTTTGATAACGAATGAACTGATGCCTTTGCTAATCCGGTTTGAATTGGTGGGTGTACGCAACAAGGGTGGTGTATTTTCTGTTATAGAATGAATTCATCAGTTTGCCTAAGTGCATGTCTTAGTTTTTCCAAGGATACAGCACGAGATGATTGTTGTTTGGTTTTTGCCTTTCCTGAGGTAGACATATTGACCCTTATACAAAGCTATTATCCTCCACGGTAAGATAACTGCCCAGTCTAGTGACTGAAGAATGAACTACAACATTCCACATCTACTTATCACGGTGATGTCAAATGACTCAATGACCAAAGAGGAAGATGTTATTCTCCATCTAAAGAGAAGACATGTTAGGTTATACATGTGTGTAAGTCTATCTATATCTTGGTCTCAGTGGTTTCTGTGAATCTACCTCTTTACATTTCATTTTCATGGGGGAGAAAGTGATCCTGGAGTTACTAGACAAAGGTCAGAAAACAACTGAACAAGGGGCTGATTCTTTTACTATCTATTTTGTAGGGAGATTTTGTGGTTAAGGTAATGAAACCAAAGACTATTTAAATGGCCTCAGACCATTCAGTGGTGCAATAGATTGCTAGACACTACATTCTGAGTGCAGAAAGGATGCAAATGTGGAGTAGTTTTCACAAATCAGACTGGAAAAACTGTAGAGCGACAACCTAATGTCATTTTAAATATAGCTGGTAGCCATATTTTATTCAGTATAGAATAAATAATTTATTATAAATATTTAATACATTCAACAGTTGCCACAACTATGGAAGTAGCATTGAAAATGAAAGGTGCTTGAGTGGTGCCAACATGTTAAAGCCATCAAAAATGAACCACTCTATGTAAGATTTTGTCTTGATGTGAAAACTGATTGTTGTTGGAGTATTTTAAACACTTTGATATCTTTTTCAGTGATAATTTATATTTCATAAGATTACTTTGGTATAGTTTTGCAGACAGATAGTGGATAGGTAGTGGATAGATAAATAGATAGTGGATAGATAGTGGATTGATAGAAAGATAGCAGATAGACAGGTAGAGGATAGATAGATACATGAATGGTGTGTGGATAGAAGCATAGAGGTAGACAAATATATTAGTCCATGAAGAAGTGAATTGGAAATGAAACCCATAATTCCTATGGCAGGAAGTGCATTTAGTAATCAGGAATCCTTTAATCTTTATAAAACCTTGAACTCAGGCTTTGAAAGGTGGGTGATATTGTGGTGAAAATTACAATCTACAGCCTTTTGGATTTTGCTGTCACGTTTAAGAGACACCAAGATTTCCACAGAGGCATATCATATGCTTCCATAAACTTTTATTAACCTGTAAGTAGTGGTTGAGCTGGATGGAATGTATTTTGCTTTCTTCATGTGTGTAATATCCAAGTTTGAGCCAGTTTTCTGTCATCTGATCCTTAAACCCACTTGTATTCTCACAATTTTAATCATGGCTATCACATCCTGATCATACAATCTTCAATATTAATGCATCATTCTGACAGAAATAGAATTGGAATTGAAATCTGTCAGACATCCATTTCTCACACTGAACTGAAGTCTAGGTAATCCACCGTGTTTAATTGGGTTAGGTTTTAATCGGACTTTATCAATCAGCTTTTATAGCACTTGGGCTCTATCTCAGTTATTAATTGTTACTATGTCTAGGGGATCCTGCTAGGATGGCAGGGGGATTGGACTGGATGATCTTTCAAGGTCCCTTCCAATCCCAAATGTTCTGTGATTATTTCAAATATTTCCCATTCTCTTGGCATTTTAAAGATTTAAAGATAGAAATGACAAATTTTAGCACAATAAGCTAAACTCTCTAATATATTTGGTACTTCTTTTGATAAGCTAAGATGGCTGTGGAAAATAAGTCTGTTTTATACTTGAAATTTATATGAGAAAGGTAGTTTCCTTCTCTGGAGACTTGTAAAACTCACCTGGCCATGTTCCTGTGGAACTGGATCTAGGTGATCCTGCTATGACAGGGGGGGATTGGACTGGATGATCTTTCGAGGTCCCTTCCAATCCTTGATGTTCTGTGATCCTATGAAGGGTGAGTTCATGCTCAAAGTAAATAGGAAATTCAGCTTTCTGATTGTTGGATGGAGATCTTTTCTTTGGTGAAAATAAAACAGTGGAAAGGGAAGAAAACAGGGGTAGGGGTTTGGTTTTCTGTGCTCTACAATCCCTACCAGCCTACAGGACTGTCAGATAGAGAAGGAAGTCTTGTTCTGATGATTAGCTGTGCTATCAGATGCAGGGAGAAGGAGGGGGAAAAGGAATTAAAAAAGAGTTGTAGCAGATTGACTGTGAAAATCTGCTATGCAGAGATCTTGTTAATTAGTAAAATCTGCAGAAGCAGAAGTAAATTCTGAGTGAATTTCTTCTCTGCCCTTGGAGCTTTCCTTACAAGGAAGCTCTGCTCATACGTGCAGCCGCAGTCTCCAATTTTGCTGTTCAAATGGCACCGTCTTCATGTAAATTGCACAATAATTTTCTTGAACATTTTTATTACCTTCATCTTTGTGTTTCAAGGGTAGAGACACTCTCATGGTAAATGAGTTTCCTGCTCTTCTAGTCATAGGCTTCTGTTTTTGACAATGGCTGATATCACATCTCTCGTGAGACAGTTCAGAGAATCAAACTTGTAGCAGATAATTCCAGAAGTATCTGTTGTACTGACTCTAATAGTTAATGGTCAGCACTTGCTTTAAATTATGAATCTCTAAATAATAATAATAGTAATTATATATAATAAATTATAATAGATCATTACATAATATATAATAATATAGAATAAGATATGTATTATAATAAAAATTAGACTAGATGGTCTTTTGAGGTCCCTTCTAATCTCTAATGTTCTATGATTCTGTGATTATATCAATAACGGAGGACCTTATTTATTACAAATCATTAACCTCCTTGAAATCACTGGCCTGAAGAACATCTTTCAACAGGTAATTCCTCTGAAGGCTGTCAGCATTGTTTGGGTTTTACTCGTATTTTTCTCTTCTCAAACAGCTTGGTGACTATTCTTTGTCCCCACTCTGAGAAAGGCCATGCAAGGGCTTTTCTTTTTCAATGCTGTGGATCATCATGGTCATTTATAATTTATCTAAAATTATCTGAACTAAATTTAATCTTAGTGTTTTCAGACTTTTATCGTCATGTCCCCATTATCTTTTTCTTTCTGTGAATGTCAGCTGTAGGTAAGGATGGCTGGAGATGCACTCTCATTTCAGGAGTGATGATACAGTCTTTTACTAATTTTGATGGTATTAATTAGAGGGACAATCTCTAAGCAGAGCGTTTCATTGTTCTGTTTCAGCTGATTCTGTCACCATCCCTGCATGTGTTTCAAAGTCACTTAGATGTAGTGTTGTGGGATGTGGTTTAGGGGTGACCTTGTAGAGTTGATGGTTGGACTTGATGATGCCAGGGGTCTGTTCCAAGCTCAATGATTCTGTGATTCTGAGATTGGTTACCACACAGTGTATGTTTCAACTGTTTCCCACATCTGAGATATCTGTGTTACAGCTATCTCCTGCTCTGGCAGGGGGATTGGACTGGATGATCTTTCGAGGTCCCTTTGAATCCCTAGTGTGCTGTGTTTACTGTGTCTCTGGTCTGCAGCACAGTCTTTTGTTAGCCTGTGTGTCAGTTTCAAACATGTAAGAGTTGGAGAAGAGCAGTCATCTCTAGGAAAGAAAGATGAGAAAGGAATGGTTTACAGTTCCCATTCTTACAGAGGGAAACGACTTAAAGAAAGATTAAGTGTCTGAAGTCACAAAGAAAGTAGAGGAGAGAGCTTGAGAAGGAGCTCAGGATTTCTGTGTTTCAGTGACTTGACTCCTACAAAGAACTCAGTAGATAAATTACATCAGGGCTGACATGTGAAGAACAAAAAAGCAAGGAAGATAAGTTCATTATCTCACTTCATATAATCTCAATGGCAGCTTCAGATTTACACCTTAAGTCTCCAGATTCCATTGTTGGGTAAAGAAAGAGTTCATGGGATGTGAAATGATGACTTGAAAATGCAAAAGGAAGTTTGACAATTAATGCATGTAATGAATTTTATTTATGAGAGCCTTTTCTTACTTGTAAAACAGGATGTTAATCTGCTCTCAGGACCAGGGTGTTAATGAAATAGAAAAAGAATATACACAAATCCATGTTTACAGAATCCATTTCCCTTCAGCTTTTTGCAGTGCAAATAACACAGGGTAATGTTTTAGAAGATTTAAATGTCCTTGTTGTAAACATTGCAAAGCATCAGATATTCATAGACTCGCTTGTAAAATTACTGTGCTTTTGCGGTTCCCATTATTATCAGTAGTTCTGTTCTCTTGAATTTGGGTCCTAAAAACACACGTGAATGATTTTGCTTTTAAAAATGTAAGCAGTCCATCTGAGCGCTTGAGTCAGTAAAGATTTCAGCGTAGTCTTTACGTGCTAGTAAAGCTTTAGTGTTTGCTTCTCCGTTCAGTGCTGCTGCAGGCACTGTGTCTTAGATGTTACCTGGTATTCATGAGCCCAAAACACCAGAAACTGCTGCGCTTGGCCAACGGCACCCTGGGGTGGATCAGAAGGGGATGGTTAGTAGATGGAGAGAGGTTCTCCTCCCCCTCTACCCTGCCCTGCTGAGACCACATCTGGAATCTTGTGTCTAGTTCTGGGCCCCTCCGTTCCAGAAGGGGACAGAGCTGCTTAAGAGAGAATAGCGCAGAGCCACAGAGGTGATGGAGTGGAGCATCTCTTTGCTGAGGAAAGGCTGAGGGAGCTGGGAAAAAAGGAGAAAGAGTGGTGACCTCATTAATATTGATAAATATGTGAAGGGTGGGTGTCAGGAGGATGGAGCCAGGCTCTGTTCAGTGTCATCCAATGATAGGACAAGGGACAATGAGTGTAAGCTGGAACAGAGAAGGTTCCATATCAATATGAGTAGGAAATTGTTCATGGTGAGCATGACAGAGGCCTGGATCAAGCTGCCTGGCAGGTTGTACAGTCTCCTCTGGAGACGTTTAAAATCCATCTGGATATGTTCCTGTGCAACTGGATCTGGGTGATCCTGCAGTGGCAGGGGGATTAAACTGGATGATCTTTCAAGGTCCCTTCCAGTCCCTGATGTTCTGTGATTCTGTTATCTATCAGAGAAATGAGGGCAGTCTATTTTGATTGTGTTACCAGTTACTAGTTCTGATACCAGATCTGACTGCAGATGTGTTTTATTACCTCAATAATGCACTACAGAGGGATGATCAATGATTTTAGGTCACGTGTTACATGTCATTGCACTGTCTTATCGTATGTTACCTACTAGTCCATGTTTACTCTGCACTTGAAATGCATAATGCAAAGTAGAGGACCACACACAGGCCAACTGTGAGCAGGAGTAACCTTCCCTGAGGCTGCCAGAGCCACGTAGGTTCTCTAAGGTATTCCTTAGGTCCTTTCTCCTTACCTTTATATTTTCCAAGACCACGAGAACATTACCAACAACTTCTGGACACTATTCATGTAGCATACCTCAGTGTCGTTGTTAACTGCTTTAGACTTGATCAGAATTTTCTCTGCTCGCAGAACATATGCTGGTACCTTCTGGAATCAATGAAGGAACCCGTATTTCTGGATTGGAAATCCACACCTACACATTTCTTGCAAAGTTAAAAAATTATTCAGCATTTTTCTGGTTAGCACTGGTACTGCTCTTGCTGTTCTCTCTTGTTTTTCTATTGTGTTTGTGTTTGCTCTTGTTTCCTTTGCACTTCAGAATGAAAAATAGCATATGGCCTGTTTTTAAAAAATAGCTGCATTACAAGATTCCTTCCTCCACTCCTCATTTCAATATCCTACCCTTAAAAATGAAACACATACACAACAATAATTGTTCTCCATCCTTAAAAGCCTAGAGAGCTCAGACAACTTAAATTACCATTTACAAAATGTTAACTTTCTTTTATTAACTTTAAAAAGAAGTCCTTATTTATTTTCCATACATTTTTTTTATCAAACATAGACTGGCCAGGGTTGGAAGGGACCTGAAAGACCACCCAGTTCCAACCCCCCCGCACAGGCAGGGACAGCTTCACTTGAGCAGGTTACCCACGGCCTCAGCCAACCTGGCCTTCAACAGTGCCAGCAATGGGGCAGCTACAACTGCCTTGGGCAGCCTGTTCCAGCATCTCCCCACCCTCACAGCTTCAAGCCTGGAACCCTTTCCCCTTGTCCTCTCACTGCCACCCTCAAAAGCCCTCCCCCAGCTTTGTTGTAGCCCCTTCAGCTACTAGAAACCTGCTGTAACATCACCTGGCAACCTCCTCTTCTCCAGGCTCAACAATAATTTCATTTCAATTACTTTTCAGTCAGTAATTTGAAAATGAAACTATTTTGGATTCTTAAAGAAGAATTAATGCAGCTGTGTTTAAAACTCGCCTGGCCATGTTCCTGTGCGACTGGATCTAGGGGATCCTGCTGTGGCAGGGGACTTGGACTGGATGATCTTTTGGGGTCCCTTCCAGTCCCTAATGTTCTGTGATTCTGTGATATCTGTTGGGATGAAGCATTGAGGGGACGGTTTCTGTGTGCCTGTGGGTGTGCACAGATGTACACATCTTGTGAGTCAGTTCCTCCTGCAAATTCTCATGAGATCCAGCCAGTTGCAATTACATATCCTGTGTCGCTTCAGAATGTTGAATCAATTCAACGAAGTGGATATGAAAGCACATACTGAAATGAGAAATGAAGAACCAAGCCACCAGAAAGTGAAGCACTATGTCAAATGTCATCCGGTAATTGATCCAAAGTTTGCCTCTCCCCTCCAAAAGTCATAATTTGGATACAAACTTCCACTTCACAGTCAAATAGATGAGGGCTCTGCTATTGACTCAGTGGAGTTGGGCTCTTGGCCAAGTCCTCCGTGCCAGCTGCTAGCTCAGGCTGCCTCCCACTGATGCAGACTGCAGAACTCCCTTTGATACTGTCAGCATCCGGAATGTAGATGGATGACAAAATGCAGTCCAAAATTTGCGGACTCAATGAAGAAGAAATGTCTGCTTTAGGAAGGGAATATTAGCAACCTCAGTGTCCACTTCCCAGCCTCTCTCTGCAAAAAAAAAAATCTGATGCGAGCAGTCAATGGAAATTTCCTTTTCCTCAGTTCAGAGGAGCTGTTTCATCAAGCTGCATTTTCTCCTTGCTCTGTTTATATTTCACAGCAATTTCTTCACTTTCCTGGGCAACACTAGGTCTTTCTTTCCCTTCTTCACTGAAGATCTAAAAGAAATCTTTTATTTGTTCTCCATTTCAGTTCTCTACTGCTGATTCCCAACTACTATTCTCTTTAATTAGGTCATGACAGTAATGTTTTCCTAAAAGTGACCTTGATAATAGGCATAACCTCACACAATCACAGAATCATTCAGGTTGGAGAAGACCCTTGGGATCATCCCATCCAACCATCAACCCTACTCTACAAGTTCACTCCTAAACCAGGTCCACCAACACTACATCTAAGCGTTTTTTAAACTCATCTAGGTATGGGGACTCAACCATCTCTGTTACCTTTCTCATACTTGTCTGATGCTTTGGATTCAATGGTTTAAAAGCCAAGCTAGTGTTTCTTAAATGCAGAAGGCCCCCAATGATATTCTGAGAATGAAATCCTCGAGCTGATTTTCAAAACATCAAGTATTTATTAATTATTATTAATTAGTCTCATTTTCTGGAGATATTTAAAATCCGCCTCAATATGTTCCTGTGCGACTGCATCTAGGGCATCCACAGTAAGATGCAGTTGCACAGGAACATGGCCAGGTGGGTTTAAAACATCTCTAGACAAGAAGACTCCACAGCCTCCCTGGGCAGCCCCTGCCAGGGCTCTGTCACCCTCACTGTGAAGAAGGTCCTTCTCAGATTGATGTGGAAACTCCTCTGTTCCAGCTCACACCTGTTGCCCCTTGTCCTGTCACTGGATGCCCCCCTGGGCAGCCCATTTTAAATTGAAGTAGTAAAATGTTTAAAGAGAGTGAAGGAGTTAAATTATTTGCTGGTTGTGTGCTCCCTTGCAACCAACCAAACGTGTCCATACCAGCTTTCCCAACTTATTTGTCTTAACCTGATTTTTTTTGCTTTATCTAAGGAATAAATCAACCCTAAAGAGCCCTGCGGGGGCACTCGTTCTTTCACTAAGCAATCTGCATTATTTCATCAACATGGGAAGGAAACACAAAGCCTATCATATCTGAAAGTGCACGTAAACAAGGCATAGAACAAGCTTGCACCAGGCTTTTGGGGGTTTCTCCTTATGGTTTTATGGCAGATTTATTTTCTTAATCCAAGCATATTTCTTTTTCTGTGATCATAACAGTGTTTTAATGGCCAGCGCTGTCCACAGAGGAAATCTTGGAGAGAAGACTTTAGCTTGGAAAAAAGGAGACTGAGGGGTGACCTCATTAATGTTGGTAAATGTGGAAAGAGTGGGTGTCGGGGGGATGGAGCCAGGCTCTGCTCATGGGCACCCAGTGATAGGACAAAGGGCTGCAACAGAAGAGGTTCCTCATCAATATGAGAGGGAACTTCTTCCCAGTGAAATAATTAATCATAGAATCATAGAATCATTACGGATCGGAAGGGACCTCGTAATCAGCAACTCATTTAGCCAAAGCCCACATCTTTGCAAAGGATCCAGTTGCATGTTGCTGCATCAGCGAAAAATAAGCCTTTGAGTCCAATTTGCAAGTGGGTTTCACAGTGTGAATGGAATAGATACTGGGACTTGGGAGTCACAGAACATCAGGGACTGGAATAAACCTTTAAAGATCATCCAGTCCAATCCCCCACCCTCAGCAGGATCCCCTAGATGAAGTCGCACAAGAACAGGCGGGTTTTAAACATCTCCAGATAAGGAGATTCCACAGTCGAGTTTCTCTGCCTGTTAGCGTGAGACAACAAAAAAAATCGTTAGCTAATCACAGATCGTTACAGATTGGAAGGAACCTTGAAAGATCATCTATGTCAAACCCCCTCTGCTGGAGCAGGGTCAGCCTGATGGGAGACAGTCTGGCATACCCAGACTGTCTCCCATCCAAGTACAAACCAGTCCCAACCCTGCGTAGCTAATCCAACATTCCATCTACTGTGTCTCTTCACCCACTTCTCTGGGCTAACTGAGATCCAGATGTGAAATCCATTTCATAAAATTAACAGAGGGTTCTTATAAACATCAGGGAGGCTCTCAAGGGGAACGCTGCTGATCCTAACGTGCAGGTATATTACTTCCATGATTTAATTTGATTAAGCTCTACCTTTACCCCGACTATCTGAAGAATCTCTGTCTGTGGTGTTTTCCAAGCACCTAATTGTCAACAAAAAGATAATACCACTATTAAAACTGAAGAAAGAGGAGCAACAGTAGCTTTATGTGGCTCTCATTTTCCTAGGTAAATGATGTCTCTCAGAGATGAGCCAAGTGTATTAAATCAGCTCAGCTGTACACGCACGTCCTCTTGCTTTTAGAAGAGAGCTGGCGATGCTTAATTCAGAACGAGTTGCTCTGACCCTTGCCAAGCCTTGCTATATTTTTTTAGCCCCAAGTTCTTTATTGATCCAGGCATCACTCTCCCTGGAGGTATTTAAAAGCTGTGTGGGTGTGGTGCCCAGGGATATTGCTTAGTGCTGGGTTAACAGCTGGACTTTGATAACACTGAAGGTTTCTTCTGAACAAAATGAATCTCTGATCCTATATCTAATGTCTGTGGTGGGGGGGGGTGATGTTGTGGGATTCTGTGATAAACACATTGGCCATGGCATTTCAGTCTCTATAATTGTGACAAGAAGTAAAAAACTCCTCGGAGCAGATAATGATGTGACAACAGTAGAACCACTAATGTGAAAATGACTTCACCAGAAGTAAGTTTGCAGCATTAATTATCATA
Organism: Rhinopomastus cyanomelas; assembly: GCA_013400115.1. NCBI lineage: Eukaryota > Metazoa > Chordata > Aves > Bucerotiformes > Rhinopomastidae > Rhinopomastus > Rhinopomastus cyanomelas. The sequence continues at coordinate 74,792 of VXBP01007390.1, forward strand.
AATGAGATATTCTAGCTGGAGAGAATGAGAAGCTTGTATTTATTCTAGGATTACCCTTCCTATTTTTCCTGCATTGTGAAGTCTCAGAAATCCAGCACTTCCCCTTATTTATGTTCACTTAAAAGTTCAGCTAACAATCATTAGAATTAAGAAGAAAAACTGCATTCAGTGTTTCATCAACAGTCTATAGATGGAGTTTTTGGGTTGCTTCAGATTTTATTTCTGTAACTCGAGAGAAATGCAGAAAAACAGTCAATCTTGATTCTAAAGAACTACTTCCTCCAGAATTTAATTGTATGTATGAAACAGTATGTTTTGGAGAAGAGGGTCTGTGAAGAGCAGCTGAGGGAACTGGGGTTGTTTAGTTGAGAGGAGACCTCTACAGCTACCTAAAAGGAGGTTGTAGTGAGGCTGGTGCTGCTCTCCCAAAATGCTAGTGATGGAATGAGGGGAAATGGCCTCAAGTTTCATCAGGAGAGGTTTAGATTGGGTTTTAGGAAGAGGTTCTTTGCTGAGAGAGTGGTTGGGCACTGGACCAGGCTGCCCAGGGAGGTAGTGGAGTCCCAATTGCTGGAGGTTTCTATCAGTTGCTTAGATGCAGTATTGGGTGATCTGGTTTAGGGGTGAAGTTGTAGAGTAGGATTGATGGTTGGACTCGGTGATCCCAATGGTCTTTTTCAGCCTGAATAATTCCATGATTCTAAGGTGATTTAACTTTTAGTTGGACTAGATGATTGTTGGAGGCCAGGCTCTTCCTATGGGAACTGTGGGAACTATCCTACTCTAATTATTAAAACCATTCATGCCTCACATTTTTGTGCTTAGGAAAAAAAAAAAAGAGGAAAGGGAACCAAGTCTACATCCTAAATTATTTTTCTAGGTTCTTTGTTGTTCTGTTCTAATTTCTTTTGTTATGTTTTCCAGATCTGATCGTTAAGGATGGCCAGTTCAGAATGCTTAGAGTTTTCTAAATTTCAGATCAAACAGTCAACCTTACTGGTTTTTATTTTGACTATCATGCACGAATCAATCCTGTTGCAATACAAACATTAATGAAAGGAAAAACAGTTATTTCATGTTGCGTAGCTTTGCTGAATGAAGCTACAGGAAAAATGCTTTGGCTGTAAATACCCATTTTTAAACAAAATTCTTTGAGATTCTTTTTGTTTTTCATAAAACAGAGACTGTAGGGACTGGCAGAGGCCTCCCACTCAGCACGCCCATTCTCTCCCAGACGAGTTTGTTGTATACTTAGTGATACAAATTTGTTGAGCTCCAATTTAATGCAGCTGAGTTTAAGATGAAACGTGATTGTGCACTCAGTTGATTCTTATTTTTGTGCCTTTAGAGTTGCCCATCTCAAGGTTATTAGATAATCCGAAGCACAACTAGCACCAGGATGAGAGGGCAGGGGCTGAAGCTGAAGAGAGTTAGGATGGTTGTTAGGAAGCCCTTCCTGATTGAAAGGGTCATCAGAGCTTGGACTGGACTGCCCAGGGCAGTGGTGGAGTCCCCATCCCTGGAGGAGTTGAAGGCCAGCCTGGCTGTGGCCCTTAGTGCCCTGGTCTGGCTGATGGAGTGATGTTAGGTCCTGGTGTGGGCTGGCTGAGCCCAGAGGGCTTCTCCAGCCTCAATCATTCTGTGATTCTGTGATCCTCCTTACTGCTGCTTGCAGGAAAGCAGATTTCTTTGTCATCATCCCTGAACAAAGCTGTGCTTGTTACCTGATAATCTGCAAAGTGAAGCCAGATATTGCCAGGCAGGAGTTTTAGCCCAACCCCTTTTGTCTTGGTTTCAGTACTAGCTTTTTCCAGTGTTTTTTTCCACTCACTACCTATCCCCAGACCACCAGGGCTTGTAGGAGAACATTGTTCCTGTTACTCCTTTCTGGTTAATGTTGAGTGCAATGAGCCACAGCCGCCCTCATGAATCATTAGGATTTAACCTGAAACTCCCTGTAGGGCTCTAGGATAGTAAGGCTGTTGGTTCTCATCTCTGTGTATCCTCCCTTACTGAAAAGTGTGAGAGGAGACAGTGGCATCTTTCATTTAGAGAGTATGAGGAGACCTACAGCAGTTATGCAGGTAAGTAGCATTTGTATTAAATTAATGATCATAGAGTAGATGATCTTTCAAGGTCCCTTCCAATCCCTAATATTCTGTGATTCTCTGAATGCATTGGGCTGAAGGGACCTCCAAAGGGCATCTAGTCAAACCCCCACTGCAGTGGGTAGGATCATCAACTAGATGAGGTTGCCCAGAGCCTTGTCCAGCTAACCCTTGAGACTCTCTACGGATGAGGCCTCAACTACCTCTCTGGGAAACCTGTTCCAGTGTTCAGTTGCCCTCCTGCTGAAAAACTTCTAACATCGCATGTCAATCTGCCCATATTTAAGGCATAGTTAAAATACGTAAGGGAACAAGCATAACGTTGAGCCAGGTCTGTCTGATCATGATATTAATAATATTCATTATAAGTCCATTATTAGAAAGAAATTAATTATAAATTAAATTATTATAAATTAAAGGCAGCATTATGGGAATGACTCGAATAAAAAAAATGTATAGTTCAGAGAAGGCCACTAGCATGAGAACTAGAACTGGTAGGAGACTTACATGCTATTTATATACTCTTTTATCATAAAAAGCACTTATTTGGAAATGGTAGGAAGAAAATTATAGGCATGACTCAATTTTATCATTTGTATAGTTATAATTAAATATTTTTTATACCGAACAATTCTTACACTCTTATTTCAGTGTAGGAAATTAAATACAGTTCTATAATGCTCTACTTTTACGGTACTCCTCTGCTTTAACCAGTTTAGCTCATATTTGATATCTCTTATCATAGAATCACAGAATTACTGAGGCTGGAAAAGCCCTCTGAGCTCAACCAGCCCAGCCCAGGACCTAACAGCACCACAGCGACCAGATCAGGGCACTAAGAGCCACAGCAGGCTGGCCTTTGACACCTCCAGGGATGCGGACTTCCCTACTGCCCTGAGCAGGCCAGTCCAGGCTCTGATGACCCTTTCAATGAGAAAGGGCTTCCTAATATCCAACCTAACCCTCCCCTGGTAGCTTCAGGCCCTGCCCTCTCATCCTGTATCTAGCTGACTGGGAGAAGAGCCTGACCCCCACCTGGCTGCAACCTCCCTTCAGGGAGTTGGACAGAGGGAGAAGGTCCCCCCCTTGAAGTCTCCTCAGGCTAAACATCTCCAGCTCCCTCAACCTCTCCTCATCAGACTTTATTTCCTGTCCCTTCACCAGCCTCCTTGCTCTCTTCTTATGGAGAACAAAGCTATAAATGTTTCTATGTATTTCAAAGTTTTAGTTTTCCATTCAAATAGCATTTTCACTTTATTTGTGTTAAAAATGAAGCTTTTATACACAAAAATGCCTACAAAGAGTTAATTCACGTAAAAAACCAGCACTTTTCATATGTAAATCTCTGTATTCCTATCAAACGGCAGATGTGGTGGGCTGTTTTCAGGTTATGTTATCAAAAGTCATTCTTTTTTGATATCAGAATCAGTTAAAGTCAATTTATATCATAGAATCATAGAATGTTCTAGGCTGGAAGGGACGTCTAAAAGTCATGTAGTCTAGGTGCATTTCTGTGGTCCTGCTCGAGCAGGGAGGTTGGACTCGATGACTCCTGGAGATGCCTTCCAACCTTTAATGATCTGTGTACCCACATATGTCATTCAACATATACAGTTACACATAACATCTTCTATGATTCTATAACCTGTTTAATACATACAGTTACCAAAAGCTAAATCTACTCAAAGTAGGACTGTGCTAACAATGGAGATTTGAATTGAGTTCAGTGCCTTCCAGGTTAGTTAACAAAAGTACTTCTCTCTTCCCCCAAATTCTGATGAAGCACTATCAGATTGATGAGATGTGGAGTGATGCACCACTTCTTCTGGCTTCATGCCTAAATCTAGTAAGTCAAAAGGAAGACTTCCAAGTGCAGAATCCCATGCTAGATGTTGACTAGGCTTATTTTGTTGGCTAGAAGTCGTTAGAGATTTCACATCATCACTTACCTAAGGTCTAGTTCTGTATGAGGAGAACCGTGAAGTGAGAAGAGGGTTCTCTCCTTATTGGGCTGTGTTCATCTCTCATACTGCAAAAACAACATTCCATCCCTCACAGGATTGTGCTTTGGGAAGAGTTTTCCAGTGTCTAACTGATGAACAGTCTTGATAAAACTGGCTGGAACTGACTGACCTTTGATTCCTATCATGCTGTTCAACACAGTCTTGAAAAACTGTGAGTAGGCTCAAGAGGGAGATGGGGCACAGTCTTTGCCCGAGTTTGTTAAACAGAAACCAAAGCTGAATAGCATCTGTAAAGATGTTATCCATGGTGTGAGCTTGGCTAGACTATTGTTCTGTTTTCATCTATTTTGAGACCTCACCTGGAGTATTGTGTCCACTTCTGGAGCCCCCAAGCACAAGAAGGATGTAGACAGAGTGAAGTGCATCCACAGGAGAACCACTACAATGATCAAGGGAGTGGAGCATCTCTTGTGTGAGGACAGACTGAGAGAGTCGAGGCTGTTCAGACTGGAGAAAAGAAGGCTCCCAGGGGACCTTCTCTCATTCTGTCATTCTAAGAATGTCACACAACTGTCTTGTGTAGGTGTTTTAAAAAGGGTGATGGAAGGAGTATATGAAAATGGCCAGGTTTGCAAGACAATATTTAGAACATTCGCGAGATCCTTTTGACTTTCGGAGGCTGTGTGAGAAAAGCAGCTTATCTCAGCGTTTTGCAAGTAGTCATTGACACGTGAAGTATTTCAGGATGGGGAACAATTATGGACTAAAGTCTCCTTAACTTCTTCAGGCAGATAATCCTCCAGTTTTTTTTGGTGAGACAGATTGAAGCTCAGATGAGAGGGTTCTCTTTCTTGTCTATTTGTAGCTTCTTATGAATTGTTAAAGTGTCGTCCTCGGCATATTAAGCAGCAGGTGGTCAATATGCTGGGTACTGAAACACGTCATCAGGTTGCTGCAGTGGAGATTATTCTTGGTCATCAGAGAGAACATAGATATCAGAGTTGCTTGTCAAAAGCCCACATACAGTTAATGAACCGTGTTTCAATTTCCATGGCCCTCACTGCCTTGATACAAACTAATGGGTTGCAGCAAATTGCAGTCAGGTTGTTTGTTCAGTCAGACCTCTTCCGCTTTCAATAGAGTTCATGCTGGTTTACCAGTCAGGTCAGAAGGAGACTGAAATATCCTCTGTGTCTCAGCATCCATTGGGATGGGTTTGGACTTCTTTGTTGATTTGTTTTTCTGGTTTGGGTTGTTTGTTCGTTTTGTGGTTGGGTTTTTAAAATGTTCTTTATTATTAATAACCTTTCTTTATTATTAAAAACCTTTCATGTCCTCCTGGGAAGGGGATGTATCAGCATGACTGTAGTAGTATGAGTGTATGTATTACATCAGTAGGATCTGATATAATAAATGATTAGACAAAGGGAAGTGGCTCTCCCCTCTACTCTGCCCTGGTGAGACCCCAACTGAACTACATTTCTGGTCAACCTATTCCAACGTCTGATTTTCCTCAAGACGGAAATGATTAGTCATCCAAATGGTTTGTCACTCAAGCTCCACCCTGGAGTACTGGGTCCAGCTCTGGAGTCTCCAACATCAGAAGCTCACAGAGCTCCTGGAGTGTCCAGATGAGAGAGACTCAAATGATTAGAGAGCTGCAGCACCTCCCCTCTGAGGACAGGCAGAGCAAGGTAGGGTTGTCCAGCCTGGAGAAGAGGAGACAGGTGACTGTCCAGCAGCTTTCCAGTCTCTCAAGGGGGTTACAAGAAAGTTGGGAAAGGGCTTTTGACACGGGTGGTAATGAGAGGATGAGGGGAAAGAGGTCCAGCCTTGAAGAGCGGAAATTGAGGTTGGACATGAGGAGCCAATTCTTTGCTGTGAGGATGGGGAAGTGCTGGAACAGGTTGCCCAAGGCAGTTGTCGCTGCCCCATTGCTGGCAGTGTTGAAGAGCAGGTTGGCTGGGGCCCTGAGTAACCTTTGAGTTGTAGTGAAGGTGTCCCTGCCTATGCATGGGGGTTGGAACTGGATGATCTTTCAGGTCCCTTCTAACCCCAGCTATTCTATGTTTCTAAAATAAAATTTTCTTAGTATTTCAGTATATTCCAGTCTCCCTATACAGATCCTTAAATTTTGCTATTAAATAATAATGGAAAAAACCATTTTCTGATAGTTTCTGTGGTGGATAATTGGCTGTCATAAATTAGGCAGCCTTCGGTCTAATACAGAAATAAAAAGGAAGACAGCTAACTCCTTTCTATTTAAATTGTGAGACAATACTTTCTGGATTTGGGTGTCCAGGAGGATGGAGCCAGGCTCTTCTCAATGTCATCTAATGGTAGGACAAGAGGCAATGGGTGTAAGCTGGAACATGGGAAGTTCCACATCAGTATGAGAAGGAACTTCTTCATGATGAGGGTGACAGAGCAGTGGAACAGGCTGCCCAGGGCAGTTGTGGAGTCTCCTTCTCTGGAGGCATTTAAAGCCCACCTGGACATGTTCCTGTGTGACTTGGTCTAGGTGATCCTGCAGTGGCAGGGGGATTGGACTAGATGGTCTTTCGAGGTCCCTTCCGATCCCGAATGTACTGTGAGTCTGTGATTAGTATTTTGAACTCACACGAATAAGAAGATAGGAACTTCAAGACGGTTCAATACTGACCCAAAGCTGAACCTATTAAAGTGACTGTGTTTCACTTTCTATGTGATGAAAGTCAGAGAGATGATAAATTTTCAGCCAATCCTTGTTTTCTCTTTCTGATGAGTTGACAGGCAAGAGGCTTGAAATTAGGTGTGGCAGATGCAACAGAAGTTCTTATAATTATATTGAAAGTGAAAAATATTTTCTAATACTGTTTTCCTACAGCTAAAAAGTAGAAGATAGTGAAAGAATAGGTGATGAAGGCCTCATATGAACACTTGCAGAGCAAGGAACATCTTTTACTTGAGGACAAGACCAGGTTAACCTAGTAGGCCTTTCTGTAGAATTTTTGTGGCTGGAAAGGATCTTTGGGATCATCAAGTCCTGCTCTCAGCCCAACATCTCCCTAATTCCTAGACCTCAAGTGCTCTAGCTACTTGGTTTTTAAACACCTCCAGGGATGGGGACTCCATCACCTCCCTGGGCAGCCTGTTCCACTGCCCAGCCACTCTCTCAGCAAAGAACTTCTTCCTAAGATCCAATCTAAACCTCCCCTGATGCAACTTGAGGAGGCGATTTCCTCTCGTTGTATCATTAGTGATTTGGAAGAAGAGACCAGCACCAGCCTCACTACAACCTTTTTTGAGGTAGCTGTAGAGAGCAAGGAGGTCTCCTCTCAGCCTCGTCTTCTCTACACTAAATAACCCCAGTTCCCTCTGCTGCTCTCCATAGGGCCTCTCCCCAGCCTTGTTGCCCTTCTCTGGCCCCACTCCAGCCTCTCAGTCCTTCTGATCATGTGCTGCTCAAAACTGAACACGGTTATATGACTAATAGTTATATCTATCAACTACTGCAAAGATTTTTCAAAGATATGTAGTTGTTTATCTGCTTTCTTTAAGTACTCATCTGTCATTTAGTTGTCACTGATGGCCTCAAAACAACTCAGCTGAATCTAATCTTTCAAGCACTTACACTCCTATTTGTGGCTGTGTACAAAGGCATTAAATAGCTGCTACCTTCCTACACTCTTCAGCTCTGATGTTAAAACCCCAAAACCATGAAGCAGGATTCTCAGAACAGCTGTTTTCCTTCCTTTCTTCCCCACCTCCCTGCTATCTCTTTACCTTGCTCTGTGATCCTCGAAGACATTTGTATAGATTTCTCTTGCACCGCAATAGATGAGCGATGAAAGAGTGTAGCTGTGCAGCCACACGGTGATTCAGGTCTCTTTCATTTCAGCAGAGCCTTGACATTCGTCCTACCACACCCCCTGGGCCAGATTCTGTATCTCTGACTGATGTAATCACAGGCAGCAGTGCTGAATTACGGTTTCTGTTCCCACGACTGGATCAGTAGTGGTTTGCTGGAGTAGGCAGGATTTCTATAGAAGGAACTTCTACATGGTGAAGGAGACAGAGCTCTGGCAGGGGCTGCCCGGGGCGGTTGTGGAGTCTCCTTCTCTGGAGACGTTTAAAACCTGCCTGGCCACGTTTCTGTGCGATTTGATCTAAGGGATCCTTCTGTGGCAGGGGAATTGGACTGGATGATCTTCAGAGGTCCCTTCTAATTCCTCACGTTCCATGATTCTGTGAACACATTTCAGCCTACAGAGGCTTCCACAAGCACATGCAGTATTGGGGAGAAGCCATCCATTACCCATCAGGTAATCACTTTAGCCTCCTGATCTGGTCAGTTGCCTTCCTATTTGATCTAGGGGATCCTGCTGTGGCAGGGAGATGGGACTCTATGATCTTTTGAGATCCCTTCCAATCTCTAATGTTCTGTGATTCTGTGGTAACGGATGTTCAGCTTCCATTAGACTTAACAATATGACCTTTTTTCATTTAACTTAATCTCATCTAACTTTCTGTGTTAGAAAGATAGTTAATAAAAGCATTGGTTGGTCTGAATATGTCTCTGATAAATGTCCCTAATATAAAGAGAACACTTATGTATTTGCTCTTATTGCCTATAGTTCTTCATAGTTTAATGTTCATACAGTTTATAGTTCATATGGTTTAATGAAAGGACTTCCTAAATATTACACCTCCACATTATTTTCTAAATAAAGTGGAGCTATTGAATTGGAGCTGACATTAACCTTTTAACTAGTAGGAATGCACTAAACACATAATCAGCATGAACTTAGAAATCATTTAAGTTGAATACACTTTAAAATGGAAAAGGAAGGTCTGAAATGCTGAAGTATTAATGATAAACTCTGAAGTATAACTTGGTGACTTCAAACAAAGCTGAGAGTCATCACCTGCAGATCACAGAATCATAGAATCATTCAGGTTGGAAAAGACCCCTGGGATCACCGAGTCCAACCATCAAAACTATTCTACAAGGTCACCCCTAAACCAGATCCCCCAACACTACATCTAAGCGACTTTTCACTACATCCTCAAGCACCACCCTGGGCAGCCCATTCCGGTGCAGTATAATAATCTACAAGATAATAAACTACAACTTTAGTAGGACAAGCATTGAGTTTAATACCTAATATTTGTGATGGAGAGAAAAACATCTAACATTTTGCCCTTGATAGTAAAAAGGAAAATAAATGAACCTGCCAATCATAAAGGCCAACGTTAAAAATAACCCCAACAACACAGAACCAAAATCCTCAAGCTAATATTCACCTGTTAGCAACTGCTGTTACAGCGCCCAGCAGAACACTGGGCTCCGTGAGCTTCTCTTCATTAATCACACTGCATTATCTGCCCATCTGCTGTGTCTGCCAGCAGAGCAGCATTCCTTTGGTGGTCATTATGAACAGATTTCATGCTTCATTTTTTACTTGCGCTCCCTGATGTTGCCTACCAATCTTTCATCCTCCAAAAGGAAAATGGAAGGAAGAAAAATGGATGGAAATGCCAGTAATCAGTTAATCAAAGAAGATTAGTCCATTCCACTACAAGATGCCATGTGAATAATCTAGGAATAAATAATTTCTTTCCTGTAGCTTTATGGGAAGTGCTTTATCTGAGCAGAAAGACTGCCTTCAGGTCATGGCCAGTGACAGAACAAAGTTTAAAGAAATTCATGTACCTTGTCTACTTGGTCTTTATCGCCTCTGTTCTTGATCTAGGGGATCCTGCTGTGGCAGGGGGATTGGACTAGATGATCTTTCAAGGTCCCTTCCAATCCCTGATGGTCTGTGATTCTGTGAAAGAATTTGCATAGTAAGAATTTTTGCTGTTTGCTTTGGCATTTCTAGATGAGTGTTGTGTTTTCAGCTCTGTTGGGTGTTTTCTGGCTGCCAGTGAAGTGGTAGGTGTGTGTGACTTGCAATTTCTCTTTGACAAGTCTGCTGTTGTACAGGGAGCTCAGTCCCAGGCAACCAGCACAAGGACCAGAGGGCAGGGCCTGGAGCTGCCAGGGGAGGGTTAGGTTGGGTGTTAGGAAACCTTTCCTAATGAAAAGGGTGATCAGAGCCTGGACTGGACTGCCCAGAGCAGTGGTGGAGTCCCCATCTGTGGAGGTGTTGAAGGCCAGCCTGGCTGTGGCCCTCAGTGCCCTGCTGTGGTGATGTTGGGTCTAGGTTGGGCTTTTCCAGCCTCAATGATTCTGTGAAACTGTGTGAGAGCACAACTACCACAGTCCATGCTAATGTTCAGTGCAATCACAGAACAGTAGAGATTGGAAGGAAGTTCGAAAGATCATCCAGTCCAATCCCCCTGCCACAGCAGGATCACCTAAATCAAGTGGCACAGGAACATGTCCAGGTGGTTTTTAAATGTCTCCAGAGAAGGAGACTCCACAACCTTCCAGTGCTCTGTCAATCACTTAGACTTCCCTCCAAGTAAAGTATGCAAGAATTTGGCTTCTTACTTGCAGTCATTAGTACAAGTTCCTCTAAACCACAGCTCAACTACAAGCATAAACATCAAAGTAGCCTCCTAATCATGTTGTTCTTTTGGCATTTCCTTCATTTTGGAAAGCAGCTGTCATTAGTAAGTGGACATGAGTATGTGGAACGTTAGTTCATGTTCTCTATTTCATCTGTCTAATGCATCTGCCTTCCTGGCAGTGTAGGGTGAGCAACTGGAATGTGATCTGTACAGTAAAAGAATCCTTCGTGGCAGCCATACAGCTGTGCTGCACTTCCAACAGACAGCAGTTTGTACTTGCCAGCTGGATTACTAGCAGACAGATTTTGGGGCAGACCACCCAGGGTGGTTAAGGAGCTAGAGAAAACAGACGCATTTACTAATCTCTTTTAGTACTCAGCTGGTTTGTTCTTATCCTTTGGGGGGTAAAAAAAAATCTGGAATGTTTCAGAGATTAATTATTTTTACAGCATGTACTTGAGGTTGGGTAAACAAGCTAAGACTCCTGAGCACTTTCCAATGTCTCTGAACACCTCGAGATGTGGTGCTGTGCATGACAAACACGGACGGACAGCCTGTTTGGTCTTTATTTGAGTTGGCAACATAAATTTCTGATTCATTAGTCACAGAATCACAGAGCATTAGGGATTGGAAGGGACCTGGAAAGATCATCTAGTCCAATCCCCCTCCATGGCAGGATCACCTAGATCAAGTCTCAATTAATGTGTTAAAAGACTTTCCTGATATTGAAGTTGAAAGTGCTACTCCTCAAGATATTAACAGTATAAAGAAATAAAACTAGGGCATTGAATTTAATCTGATTATGGGAGTTATTGAACTTATTTCATTGACTACCATGAACTGTTTTGGAGTGGGGGATGAGCTTGGATTAGCCTTCAGTTAAATGACTTCCAAATCCAGCTCAGTGAGTTTGTCAAGTTCTTTCTTCATGCTGAAGTTGTTATGAAACAAAATGTATAGTGTTTGTGAAGCTCTGTACTTGCCTGTTGGAGGACAACACCTCACGTTAGGATACCTGTTCCCATGGCTGGCTTTGGTTTTGCATACTGCATTTCTTTGGATAAAATACTAGGACTCCATGGAACAAGATCCTCTTTCACTTCCAATTCCTGCCTTTATGACGCTTAGATGTGGTGTTGGGGTGAACTTGTAGAGCAGGGTTGATGGTTGGAATTGATGATCCCAAGGGTCTCTTCCAAACTCAGTGATTCTGTGATTCAATTGTTCTGAGCACTTGTATGGAAACATGTTTGCTGTCTTTTTTATTTCCATTGCCCAAATAGGCTGGATAATCCTATAACATCCAGATTTCAAGAGACAAAGGTCCTAGATGCAGACTACAAAGTTCCTCAAAGAGCCAAATCAATTGAGGTTTTTGCTCTCACAATTCTGGACAGTTCACAGAGTCACAGAACATTGGAGATTGGAAGGGACCTCGAAAGACCATCTAGTCTTATCTTTGTAAGGGTTTTACTTGGTTTAAGAGCATGCCGTGACTTAGTAGCTTCCCTTCCTATCGCACAGCAGTGATGCAGTGTGAGGACTGAACACCTTTGGAATGATGCTGGGCAAAAAGATGCTTTCCAAAGTAACAAAAATAACATGCCCCAGCTTCCCGGTAGCTACTTAGTTCATAGGACCAGATTATATAAAAGTAAAATTGCAGGTGTGGCAAGGGGATTGGGCTAGATGATTTTTCAAGGTCTTTCCAATCTCTGATGGTCTGTGATCGTGTTGTGAAGTCCTCATCAGGAGTTTTACATGACAGCATTTAAAAATCATAGGATCATAGAATTACAGAATCATTATGGCTGGTAAGGACCTCCAGAATCATCAAGTCCAGCCCTCCTCCCTGCAGCTCCCTAACCCCTAGACCATGGCCTCAAATGGTCTACCTACTTGGTTTTTAAACACCTCCAGGGATGGGGACTGCATCACCTCCCTGGGCAGCCTGTTCCAGTGCCCAGCCACTCTCTCAGCAAAGAACTTCATCCTAAGATCCAATCTAAACCTCCCTTGACACAACTTGGCCATTTCCCTTGACACTATGGGCCATTTCCCCATATCCTATCATTAGGAATTTGGGAGGAGAAACCAGCACCTCGCCACAACCTCCTTTGAGGTAGCTGGAGAGAGCAATGAAGTCTCCTCTCAGCCTCCTCCAGACTAAATAACCCCAGTTCCCTCTGCAGCTCCTCATACTGCCTGTTTGCCAGCCCTCTCAGCATCCTCATTGCCCTTCTCTGGCCCTGCTGTAGAGACTGCACTTATTTTGATTCTGATCTGGCCCGCAATTTTATGACCTTTATTTTTGAATATTTTTTTTCTGCATTTTGATTAACTCTAGAGTCAATAAAAGCCTCCATGGGCATTAGCTATCATGTGATCATCAACTTGACCCCAGTCGCTGGCTAATTTACTTAAACATATTCCATATTTTTTAGCCATGTCTATAAAATACACTCTGGCTGATCTTTTGAGGTGCCTTCCAATCCCTAATGTTCTGTGATTCTGTGAACTGATAGTTTGCTGTTCTTGTTCTAGTTCTTTCAGCATGCGCCAGTGAATGCAGGTTTTGTGTACCCTAATTTATTAGTCCTGTAGAGAATTAAGTGGTGCTGGTTCTTTTAAAATGCCTTTTAAATGACTTTATAGATTCAGCTGCAAATCACTCTGTACTTTTGTTTTGTATCATAAATTGCTGCACATTCTCACCTAAGTTACTGCGCACTCGTTACCAGATTCCTTCTAGTGTTATGCATTTTCCAGTGTTCTTATTTCTATTTATTTTTTTCTTTATGAGGTTGTTTTCTTTTACATTTTCATACTGGATCTTATTTTGCTCTTTTATGGACCATCTCCCTGATGAGGAAAGGCTGAGGGAGCTGGGAAGAAAGGAGACTGAGGGGTAACCCCATGAATGGAAAGGGCTGGTGTCAGGAGGATGGAGCCAGGTTCTGCTCAGTGTCATCTAATGACAGGATAAGGGGCAGGGGGTGTAAGCTGCAACAGAGGAGGTTCCACGTCAGTATGAGAAGGAAATTCTTCCCAGTGAGGGTGACAGAGCCCTGGAAAGGTCTGCCCAGGGAGGTTGTGGAGTCTCCCTCTCTGGAGACATTTAAAACCCTCCTGGACATGTTCCTGTGCGACTGGATCTAGGGGATCCTGCTGTGGTGAGGGGACTGGACTGGATGATCTTCTGAGATCCCTTCCAATCCCTAATGTTCTGTGATTCTGTGAACTCTCTACTCTGGTGACAAAACCCCTGAGCATCAGGAGATTAAGATCATCAAGTTGTTTCTTGTCCAGTAATGGATTACTTGGGATGAACAACAGAGGTGTTTAATTTCCTTCTTTAGTTTTTATTACTCTGTGTATCTGACAGTAGGACTAATCGCAGCTTAACACAATTGTGTTAAACCAGAGGATGCTGAAATGCTGAGGAACACCTACGTTTTGGAAACTCACTGTGTACATCCAACTTCAATTACAAAGGGAGAGGTTCGTTACCCTCCTTCCTGAAAGGGAAGACCCAGACAATAGGAGGCCTACTGCATACCAGCTTCTCATTTAGTCTTCCTTGTTCAGTGCTGCTTTTAATTTAGATGAAGTTGTGTTATCTATTGTGTTACTTGTGATCTGTGCTTCATTAGAGAACGGCTGCCAGTCATACACCAGGAGCTGACTCTGCATCTGCCCCACCTTTCAATTACACAGTGGCAGCAGGTTCCAGTCCAACTGTACTTATAAGTAAGTGTATTTAAAATCCATCTAGGCAACACGTTTTGCTTGGCTACAGAGATGTGAGCATGTTGTAAAAAGAGCTGGTGACAGATGCTGGCTTAATGATTTATCAGCAGCAATTTAAATGATGAGACTTTTTTTTTCCTTTTTAAACAGATTTACTCAAGAAATATGAGTGGAATAAATGAAGAAAGGGTAAAGTGGTAGAAGCTTTGGCAAGATTAAAAGAGGAGTGTGTTTCTGTTTTAATTAACTATAGGATGTGATAAACATTGACTATAGGATATGAAATACCTTAACTATATGATAGGACAAGGGGCAGTGGGTGTCAGCTGGAACAGAGGAGGTTCCACATCAATCTGAGCAGGACCTTCTTCCCAGTAAGGGTGACAGAGGGCTGGCAGGGGCTGCCCAGGGGGGTTGTGGAGTCTCCTCCTCTGGAGAAGTTCTGTCAGTCTAAACTCTATTTGAGGTACTTGTAGATGAGTTTTTTTCCCCATTAAATTCTGTTTTTCAGTGCACATTTCCACTGAATTGAGAGAAATCTTTAAGTGAAAACCAGAACAAGTTGTAGAACATTCTAGATACATAAAAACAATTCAAGACAGGGTTACTTTCAGAAGCAAATGGCAGTTGTGTGAAAAGAGCTGAGGCTTTTGGCCAAAATATGTTTCTTTAATAGATAATCTTTGTCCAGAACAATACTGAAGTAGTTTCACCTGCATAGCTCTTTTGGTTTAATTTTTAATCTGGATTGCATTGCTAGTAATAGCCAAGAACTTGTCTTTTTATGTTTCTAAGATGTCATAGAATCATTATGGCTGGAAGGGGCCTCATCAAGTCCAGCCCTCATCCTAGAATCTCCTGAACCCCTGTACTGTGGCCTCAGGTGCTGTAGCTACTCATAGTTTAAACACCTCCAGGGATGGTGATTCCACCATCTCCCTGGGCAGCAAAGGATACAGCATAAGGCAAGACTAAAATCTCAACTGATTTCAGAGGAGCGTAGCTCCACGGAGATCACTAAAAATATACCTCCTTTTATTTATAGACTTAAGAATAAAAAGATTTAGAATCATTGAATCATTCAGGTTGGAAAAGACCCCTGGTATCATCGAGTCCAACCATCACCCCTACTCTACAAGTTCACCCCTAAACCAGATCCCCCAACACCACATCTAAGCAACTTTTAAACACACCTAGGGATGGAGACTCAATCCCCACTGTGGACAGCCCGTCCCAGTGCCTTATTTACTGTCTTACAACTAATGAAATTCTCCACATTTACAACACGTTCTCATTCCCCATCCAGCAAAACTAGTAGGTTGTAGCGTTGGCTGTTTTGAACTTTGACAACATCCACAACCTGCTGTAGTTGAACATGATTCCCTTGATTTTTATTAAACCACATCTGTTTCTGCAACAGCTCTAATGACTCTGCGTTCTGTGTGGAACTGTAGCAAACCTGACTCTTTGAAATACGTCATTTCACTTTCAGACATGTTAGTGGATCTGCTATAACCAGAGTAAGACCCTGAAACCAATTACTGTGACTTCATTTATTAAATACAGCAGAGTTGTTGTAAATACTTCTAATAGAGGCATAACAGTAGCTTTGCACTTGTCTGTAGAGAAACCACGTTGCAGAGTTACGCTGTACTGCTAACGTAATGAAACGGTTCCTTCTCGTTATGATTTGAACACAGTCACAGTGGTTTCCCATGTCGTTGAAGCTTATGAGACCTGTAACATCTTGTGAATGTTTTTAAGACGGTGAAAGTCCAGGAGAGGAGTATGTCATGTAAATTACACACCTCTGACCATTGAAATGGTTCGTGGAATGGCCAGGGTTGGAAGCGGCCTTAAAGATCATCTAGTTCCAACTCCCCTGCACAGGCAGGGACATCTTCACTACAGCAGGTTACTCAGGGCCCCAGCCAACCTGCTCTTCAACACTGAACAGCCACCACTTCCTTGGCCATCCTTGTTCCAGCATCTCAGCACCCTCACAGCAAAGAATTGCTTCCTCATGTCCAACCTCAATCCCCCCTCTTCAAGGCTGGAACATTTTCCCTTGTCCTCTCATTACTACCCCTGTCAAAAGCCCTTCCACCCTCCCCCAGCTTTCTTGTAGTCCCCTTGAGAGATTGGGAAGCTGCTGGAAGGTCACCCGGGAGCTTCCTCTTCTCCAGGCTGGACAACCCCACCTTGCTCCGCCTGTCCTCATAGGGGAGGTGCTCCAGCCCTCTGATCATTTGAGTTGCTCTCCTCTGGACACAGTTCCAGAAGCTCTGTGTCCTTCTGATATTGGGGACTCCAGAGCTGGACCCAGTACTCCAGGGTGGGGTCTCGCTAGTGCAGAGTAGAGGGGGGAGAAGCACCTCCCTTGACCGACTGTTTCAATTCAGTTACATTATAGAGTAGGTTTCAGTGAACAAGGGAAAGCTGTAAATATTTAAAGGTTTGTACAGTTAATAAAGATAATTCATCAAATAGAAAAGGGCAGGGGGATTGGACTCAATGATCTTTCGGGGTCCCTTCCAATCCCTAATGTTCTGTGATAACAGAGATGCATCGTTTTTCCTTCCTACGCAAATAGATGGCTCTGTTTTTTTAGACAGCTCCTCTATGGTCGCGTCATAAATGCAAATGTGTCACAAAGCAGACACAGAATCATGGAGTCTCCTTCTCTGGAGATGTTTAACGCCCACCTGGCTATGTTTATATGTGACCGGATCTAGGTGACCCTGCTGTGGCAGGGGGTTTGGACTGAATGGTCTTTGGAGGTCCCTTCCAATCGCTAATGTTCTGTGATTCTGTGAAGTCTAGTTGGAAGGGACCTATAAGGATTAACTAGTCCAACTCAGTGCTCCTTGGGGAACTACATTGCACTAAGCTGATGTTATGACTAAGAGCATTGTCCAGATGCTTTTTGCACTCTGACAGGCTTGGTGCTTCCCTGGGGAGCCTGTGCCAGTGACTGATTACCCATTGTGGCAAAGAACCTTTTCTTAATGTGTAGTCTGTACTTCCCTGATGCAGCTTACGTGCTGCTTTCTTGTGTGTATAGCTGGATGATGGAGAGAGAAGCACCTCCCGCTCTGCTCTCCTGGAGGAAGTCTGCAGACTTCATAGTCAAAGTCTGCAGACAGACCAACTCAATGAGAAGACGCTAAGTAGAATTTGCCAGCTAGTGTATTCGCTGCCAAGATCCTTCTGCTTAACTCTTGTTCCTTTAACCTACAGATGTTGCTCAAAAATTTAATGTGTTTAAAAATTCTGCAAACAGTTTGATGAATCATTTCTACTGGTGTTGAGCAATGTGAAGGGTAACCCAGAGGGCGTGTAGCTCCCTGCTGAGTGTATTTTTGCATTGAAGACTGTTGACAGAGCCCTGGAAGGGGCTACCCAGGGGGGTTGTGGAGTCTCTTTCTCTGGAGACGCTTAAAACCCACCTGGCCATGTTCCTGTGCAACTGGATCTAGGGCATCCTGCAGTAGCAGGGGGATGGGACTGGATGATCTTTCAAGGTCCCTTCCATTCCCTAATATTCTGTGATTCTCTGCCTTTCCTGTGCTGCTTGATCTAGGTGATCCTGCTGTGGGAGGGGGATTGGACTAGATGACCTTTTGAGGTCCATTCCAGTCCCTAATGCTCTGTGATTTGGTGATTTCGAAGAATACTGCGTGTTGTTCCTCGAAGCACAGGGCTTAAATAATTAAATGGTATAATTTACTGCTTAGCATATAAAACAGTGAGTTGCACCACAGTGATTTAAGAGTAGCCTCCGATTTTTGTGTCTTCAATTACTGGTAAGGTTTGTGTTTTTCTTTTCTTTTTTATTGCTGTTTTGTTTGTTTTGCTTTTCTTTTCCACCAGTTTAAGAACCTCCTGGGCCTGGTTTCTACAAGTCACAGCCATTCCCACCTACTCAGTGAATCAGTGGGGAGTCTGAGAATTAGCCCAGCTCCCAATTACCACAAATGGACTACCGCAAAATTGAAAAACCCTTTAAAATCAGAGCCTGCTTAATAAAACTTTCCTTCCATATAAATAACACCATAAAGCTGCAGTCCCCAAAAGGTTTTAATGTAACTTTGAAGGTATTAGATGTTTTAAAAGATAATCCAATAGATGAAATTGATGCTAATAGAACCACTTAATAAAAAAACCCCCCACGACACATAAATCCTGCGCAGAGTTAAAATAAAAGGGCAAACAGCAAAGAAATGGTTTGAGTTAGGTAACAGATTGCTTCTGACACTCAATACATAAAGGCTGTCACTTCTCTAACTGTTCAGCTCTAACTCTTTAAAACACGCTAGCCAGAACGAAGTTGAAACAAAACCCCACTAGACAAGGCAACCTAACATTTTCCATATGCACTGTCATATTCCATCCTTTTTCTAATATTCATGTTCCATTAGCACTCAGGATTGGTTGAATCTAGGCTCAAGGATCAAAAGGATAAAAGCAACCTTAAAATCTCTCTCACTTGTTTCAATATTTGCTGTCTATGCTCAGCCTAAACCATCTCATTTTATGAAAAATAACGTTAAAAAAGCACAAATTCGGGGGCAAATAATCCAACTCTCGATTTATGATTATACTGTTGGATATAGAACTGCCACAGAAGCTTTCTACGCTGGCAAGACTGAGATTTGCAACACTAAACACTGCTCCAGCTTTGATCATTGCAATGCTAGAACTTAGTGTTGGAGAAATCCTACCCTCGGCGTTGAGACTTAAAAGATACAAAATGAGCCTGGGAATGGAAGACCTCAGTTTACCTGCAGGCTGTCTACAGCAATGGTAGTGTCGCTGCATGTTTTTCTGTGCTACCCACAAACCAGCTCAGTCAAACCGCTGTCTCGTTTGCCGAAAGGTGAATGTGTGAGGTGTCCTGGGGAGTCAGTCGCTGTTCTTGCTGTGTCTTTACACGCAAAAGCAACTTACCCTAGACCATTATTATTTTCCTATTTTTAAATGAACCTCTGATGCTTCAGACTGATCCATCTGAAACATATTTTGTTCTATTTGGTAGCTACAATTTTGGTGAATAGCTCTACATCCATGTAGCTAATGAAAACTTGCATTAATTGGACCAAGATAATTCATGTGAAACTCAATCAATCGCAGTTTAAACACCACTAGCCTTTGGGTACATGAGAAATTCTGAGCTGTGGATTCTCCCTGTCTCTCCACTGCACAAAGATTTGGTAGTAAGCAGCACATTTAGTAGCCGTCTAGTAGGGTAGCTCATTTTGCTTGATGGGGTTAGGATTTTTTGTTTATTAGACTCTTTAATTAGCACCGGATCAATTAATTACTCACCTGATGAGCATTAATCGTAGCTGCGATACCTACCACCTGTAGTGTGCCTGCAGCAGTGCATGTTCTGTCTGTCTTATATGCAAATGCTCTGTGTGTGTAGTGTGTCAACAGCTCTCTGTAGTACCCCTGTAAGTGTGTGTGTATGTGTTAACTAACCCTTCACGCGTGCCGCACCCTGATTTACCAGCTCTCCGGATTGTTTCGTGAACCTTGTCACATTGGGAGGCGTTTGTGCTTTGTTGAAGTCGGATTTTTAGTCCAGTGTCATGATTACTGGTAGAGAACTTAACTGACTTATTTTAATTCCTTTAGAATCTGTCTTTCACTACTTTAATGTGGCCTAAAGCCATCAAGATAGTTGCTATTTGACTGGGCTTTTTGCAGTAAAAGTGAGGTAGCCCTGATGCAGGGAGATTGGACTAGATGAACTTTCAAGGTCCCTTCCAATCCCTAATGTTCTATGATTCCTAAGAGCTTTAGCACCATCCTCATCCAGCACCATTCACCCCTGACAAACTCTTAGGGGGGTTAATGCATTAAAAGAAAGGAGAATGAATTCATTTCCCAGATAGGCAATTCTGTGACCCACCACACTGACTCTGTTCCATTGTTCTCGGACCCACCGTACGCAGATCATTAAATATTTAGGGAAACAGAGGCTGAAACGGAATCCTTCACAATGAAGGTGAGTGCTCTAGACATTGAAGTAAAAAAAGCTAACACACTTCTGCTCTACAAGCCTAATAAATAGTTCATTGTAAAAATATGAAAGGGCTGGTTCCTGTGTGACTTGCTCTGGGTGATCCTGCTATGTCAGGGGGATTGGACTAGATGATCTTTCGAGGTCCCTTCCAATCCCTAATGATTGTATGATTAAAGGTCTCTCTTACTCCTGTGGCTCCTAAAAGAGGCCTTCATTCTGTGGCCTTCAGTTCAGGAAGGGTGCGGTCAGGCAAAAACAGCTCCAGCGAGAGTAGTCATATGAATTGTAGAACTGCCGGGGTTGGAAGGCACCTCCACACAAGGATCACCTAGATCAAGTCACCTACATCAAGCTGGAACCTCCTCTGTTCCAGCTCACACCCCTTGTCCTACCATTAGATGATACTGAGCAGAGCCTGGCTCCATCCTCCTGACACACACCCTTCACATATTAATGAGCTCACGCCTCAGTCTCCTAGTCCTGCTGTGTTTGTGTCCTTGTGTGGAGCTGAAAGAGAAGCACAATGAAATGTTAAAGCACCACAGAACTTAAGAACAAGAATTTGTATTTAGATTCCAAATACTTCACCTATTGATTAAATAAATCCAATGCTTTAAGACTACCTACACATTACAGGCCTGAACAACATTTAGATTTCCATCTACAATACAATTTTATTATTAAACTTTAATGGTGCAAGACATAGCAAGATGATTGATTTTTCTGTCCCAATCCATAGTCAGATGCTTTTCCATTCCAGGTGGATATTTTCTTAATGCAAGTGTGTAGCTTTTGATGAAAAAGATGGTTTATCCTTTTTCTGCCTCTGAAGTTATTAGCTTTATGATTTTTTAATGTCTGTGAGGAACATTACAAGCTATTAACAAACTTTCAAAATATTTGGAGTGTCTTTTCAAAGATGTTCAACTCTTTGAAGCATTAAAATGTACAAGAGAGGGATTTTGGAAGTGTGGGTTCTGTATTAATGAGGCTTAATAAGAACAAGTCCTTCACGTGGGAAGGAGTAATGAGATGCATCAGTACAGGCTGGGGGATGATCTACTTGAGAGCACCTCTGTGGAGAGGGACCTTGGAGTTCTAGTGGACACTGTTCTAATGGAACAGCACTGTGCTCTTGTGGCCAAGGCCAATGGTATAGTGGGATGGATCAAGAAGAGTGTGTCCAGCGGATCAAGGGAAGTTCTTCTTCCACTCTGCTCTCCCCTACTGTGTTCAGTTGTGGGTACCCCAGTTCAAGAGGGACAGAAATCTGCTTGAGAGAGTCCAACAGAGGGCCACGAGGATTATTGTGGGACCGGAGCACACATGAGAGAGACTTATGAGGAGAGATTGAGAGACTTGATACTTGGAGAGGAGAGTGTTATATAAATCCATGAGGGCTGGATATCCAGAAGAAAGAGCCAATCTGTTTTCACTTGCACCCTGTAATAGGACAAGGGGCAGCAGGTGTCAGTTGGACGTTCTGCCTCAACATGAGGAAAAACTTCTTTACTGTGAGGGTGACAGAGCCCTGGAACAGGCTGCCCAGGGAACCTGTGGAGTCTCCTTCTCTGGGACTTTCCAGACCCATCAAGATGTGTTCCTGTGTGACCTGCCCTAGGTTCTCCGGTACTGCTCAAGCAGAGGGGTGGGACTCTGACCTGTAGATGTCTTTTCCAACCCCTGACGTCATGTGTGTCTGTGTGTTGGCAAAGTAAAAGAACATTTTTGGTACATGGAGACCATAAGCAATTTCATGTTTAAGATAGTGTTAGGAGTGAAAGAGAATAAAAAATGAAGTGAAGGATATTAAAAGTACAGCTTCCCTCCTACTAATGAATTCTAAATGCTAACCCATAGAACGTTTGCAGTTGCCAGGTGTTACACGTGCCAGTACTACTCAGGACATGATGATAGAGGGATGACATGTACCCATGATAAATAAAATACAGTTTAACTTTTTAGGCCCTTGAAAACTGATGCAAAATCTCTGTATGCCTGTGCAGAAGATGAAACAATGTCTTAGAAAAGTTAAATACGTAGAAGTCAGTTAGGTAGCCACACATTTAATGAAAAAGCTCTGCTCCTTATCTTGGAAACATTATCACAGAATCACAGAGCATTAGGGATTGGAAGGGACCAAAAGATCGTCCAGTCCAATCCTCCCCCCACAGCCCCACTTCTGATCCACCCAGGATGCCGTTGGATCGTCAACCAGTCTATCTTTAATAAATATAGATTATGTTAAAAGTTGAAGGAAAGAGAAGGATGCTTTTTGCTGCCTGAGTTAGATTTCAGGCATGTAATCAATTAAAGGAATGTCACGGGGACGTTAATAACTGAGTTATTTCTTTTATGGATGCATTTAAGAGTGATGTCATCTAAGTGATCTCAATAATTCAAAGCACGATCGTGCTCCTTACAGCACGTAGGAGAGAACCCATAGTGCTTTCATAGGGGTGAATGCATTATGTGCTCAACGGATCAGCTTCGCTTGCTGTGAAAGCTGAAACAACCCTCGCACTAAGTGCAGGAGGTTCCCTCTTAGTGCATCTGAAACCATCAGGGTTATTCTTGTTCCTTACCATCAGAAATTGAAAACTGAAGATAAAGGATAAGACTTTTTCAATAGGTTTAACAGGTGCTATTTGATTTTAATAAACTGGTCAGGTATGACCAAACCAGACTTCAGGCGCTGGAATGGGCTGCCCAGGGTCTGGGTTGAGTCCCCATCCCTGTGGATGTGTCTAAAAGTCACTGAGATGTGCTGTTGGGCAGTCTAGTTTAGGGGTTAACTTGTAGAGTAGAGGTGATGGTTGGACTCAATGATCCTAAAAGGTCCTTTCCAACCTGAATGATTCTGTGATTCTATAATTGTATTATATTGCACAATAGAAAATACTGTAGAATAGAGAATATTCTGGAACAGTTACAATAGAATGGGTAATAGAGTGTAGAGACTATTATAGAATAGAGACTAGAAAATAGAGACTATTATAGCTATTACAGAATAGATAATATAGAGGATATTATAGAATAGAGACCATAACCTTTTAATTTTCAACTCAGTGATGTAACAAATCTATAGCATGAGGCCACAAAATGGTTCATTCTAAAAAACTGAAGTGTCTAACAGGTTTTCTTCTTTCAGCTTAAGTAAGAAATTTTAAATTAAATTTATACAGTTCCCTCACCCAAAAGAAATCTTTCTTAAATCTTGACTTTTCATGAAACTGATGTTTTGATCTACATTTTTCAGACTTTATACCAACTGTCTCTGTATAAAAGAGAAGGGTTTTGTTGTCAGAAAAAGGCAGATTTATTTTTTTTAGTATCCTTAGTTCTTTAGGTGCTAAAGACCTGAAGAAAATGAGATGATGTCAGGCAGAGGAAATGTCTAAACCATACTTAGAACAGGATTAATTTATCTCTTCCTTAGACCCTGTGTGTGTTAATGCTGTTGATTGATTTCTTCCAGTGTAGGAATCACTTATGGCTCTAAGGGTGAGGAGCCTTGTGAAGGTGCAGGGTCCTGCTGTGGATTACTCCTCCTGAGTAACCTGCTCTGGTGAAGGTGTCCCTGCCTGTGCAGGGGGTTTGCACTAGATGATCTTTTGAGATCTCTTCCAGTCCCTAATGTTCTCTGATTCTCTCATTCTGTGAAGGTGGGATCTAATGTAAAGTTTGCTGTCTCTTAGGTCTTCACATGTGCTGTAATTGTAGTTTCTACTTGTTTTCTTAGGACGATTTTATAGTCCAAATATTTATCCAAATGAATTGGGTAAATCTTCCCAGTGTATCTATGTGTAAGGTTAACTCAGCAGCATTGGAATGATTTTCCTTCTGCTTGCCGTGAAAATAATTTAAACAAGAGCTGGGGAAAAAAAAAGTTGAATTATTTTGTACTCCAGCCATAACTCTCTGGGTTCTTAATTGCCAGAGAGAACTAAAGTAATAAAATTAGTGATCCCTAAATGCACTGCTATAAATACTGGCACAGTATTTATTTGTTTCATCATGACCACTTATTCAATTAAAAGCAGTTTCATTTTTTTCTGAAAGCATCCTTTAGAATCTCGCTTGCTGTTCCACTGATGCTTCAAATGAGTGCTGTAGGGCTTCGAGTTACATGCAGATAAGTAAATCTATCTGTTAATTCAAGATCTGGGAAAGAATATGCATTTAGAGCACAGCCTCACTTTAGCTAAAGCCTTTTCTTTTCTAAATATTGAACCAATTCTCTATTTCTAAACCAACACAATTTGCCCAGGGTGGTGGTTGAGTCCCCATCCCTGGATGGGTTTAAAAGATGCTTAGATGCAGTGTTAGAGGATCTATTTTAGGGGTGACCTTGTAGAGTAGGGTTGATGGTTGGACTCGATGATCCCAGGGGTCTTTTCCAACCTGAATGATTCTATGAATTTGGGCCGATGGACCGATGTTATTTATTTTAAGGTTAGGGAAACCCAGCTTGGGAATTCCACTCTTATTTCAACATTACATTTGGGAATCACAGAATTTCAGAACCTTAGGGATTGGAAGGGACCTGAGTCCAATCCCCTGCCACAGCAGGATCCCCTAGATTGTCACATAGGAACCCAGGCAGGTTTGAAATGTCTCCAGAGAAGGAGATTCCACAACTCCCCTGGACAGCCCCTTCCAGTGCTCTGTCGCCCAGTGATTTCCTCTATGGAAGCTGCTTCTATGCAAAGCACTGAAGGCAGAACCCAAGATGGATTTCACATCTTAATATGTAATAACATGCTGAATAAATATTTTACTCCTAATGATAACCAGACAACGGTAATTGAAAGTAAATTTAGGCAGTGATTATACTTTCTCAACATTGTTTGGAAGAATTGACTCTTCTGAATGTATTACGTTGTCAGGTAAGATGCTAATGATGTATTGATGCCTTCTGAACTAGATAATTTAAATTCTAATTGTAAGAGCAACTCTGATAACACTGATTTGAGATGCAGCTGACGTTTCTTAGGGAAGAGATTGAGCAGAGTGCTAGACAAACCAGCGCTGTCACTAAAGACATAAAAGTCTTGGTAGTAAGTTTCTTATTTATTTTATTATTATGAAGAACTTCCATTCTTAACAAATTCCCCACAGATTTCAATATGAGATTCTCACAATTTTCAATATAAAAATTGGAGATGCCTTTTACACGGTCAGTCATAGGCCAAGAGTCTTCTTTATGAATAATAGAGGATCACAGAATGTTAGGTTCTATTGGAAGAGAACCTGTTCTATAGAAGGAGTTCAAACAGAACTGGGGTTGTTTACCCTGGAGAAAAGGAGTCTGAGGGGAGACCTTCTCACACTCTACAACAACTTGAAAGGAGGTCGGAATGAGGGAGGGAACGGCCCCTTCTCCCTGATGGCAAGTGATAGGACTAGAAGAAATGGCTGCGAGCTGCACCGAGGGAAGTTCAGGGTGGATGTTAGAAACGATTTCTTCACTGAGAGAATTGCTGGGCACTGGAACAGGCTCCCCAGGGCAGTGGTGGAGTCACCATCCCTGGAGGTGTTTCAATGACAGGTGAACCGGGTGCTGAGGAACATGGTTTAGTGGTGACTTGGCAGTGCTGGGTCTAAGGTTGGACTTCATGATCTTAAAAGTCTCATCCACTTAAATACACTCCAGCCACAGATACTCAACGTGTTTGTGCGATTCTGTAAAGAAGTATCATAGGAATTGTTGTGTTTGCTCAGTCAGACTAAACTGAGCTAAAATTCTGCAATAAAAAATGCCAGAGAAACGAGAGAAGGAGGTCAGCAAATATTTATGAGGTACAAGTGTGTGATTTCTTTTTCCTGTATGTCTTTTTCACGCAACAAAACTCTTACTTGGAGATCAAGTAGTGCAGTAGAATGGTTTGGGTTAGCTGGGAGGAATGTTTTCTTTCCTGTGTGTATGAACAGCCTAACTAAGGGACCTCATTCTCCCCCTGTACTGGGTACTGGGGAGGCCTCCCCTCCCGTACTGGGGGCGGTGCTGGGCCCCTCACTTCAAGAAAGAGATTGAGGGACTGGAGTGGATCCAGAGGACCAAGGAGGCTGGGGAAGGGACTGCAAGGAAAGGCTGATGAGGAGAGGCTGAGGGAGCTGGGAGTGTTGAGCCTGGAGGAGGTTCAGGGGGACCTTCTCTCTCTCTACAACTCCATGAAGGGAGGTTGCAGTCAGCTGGGGGTCGAGCTCTTCTCCCAGGCAACTGTCACCAGGGTGAGAGGGCAGGACCTGAAGCTGCCAGGGGAGGGTTAGGTTGAGTGTGAGGAAGCCCTTCTTCGGGGAAAGGGTGTTTAGACACTGGACTGGACTGCTCAGGGAGGTGGTGGGATTCTCGTCCTTGGAAGTGTTGGACAGCCTGGCTGTGGCCCTTAGTGCTCTGGTCTAGCTGATGTGATGCTGTTAGGTCCTGGTCTGGGCTGGATGATCTTAGAGGGCCTCTCCATCCTCAATCAGTCTGTGATTCTGTCAATGAATTCTGCCTACATTTCCAGATATAATCACCTGCCTGGTGTTTCTCTTTGACAGAGACCCTTTGCATCACCAGCACCTGGGTGGGCTGGATGAGGTCAGGTCTTTTCCAGCATCAGTAACTCTCTGTGATTCTGTGATCCAACCTGGGCTTCATTTTACACTGAGAACTTGCCAGATTTAAGTGTAAACCAAGGAATGGTTGACTTTTGGGGTGTTTTCGTCTTGTATTTTTCCCCCCGTGGTTTAATCTTAACAAGAATCAATGGTTTTCTCAGTACAATTCAGAATAGCAATACGGTAATGCCACCTCAGTGATCCTGCTGTGGCAGGAGGATTGGACTAGATGATCTTCCGAGGTTCTTTCCAATCCCTAATGTTCTGTGATGATTCTGTGATACTCAGTTTATCTTGAAGAAAAGGCTCTGTTCAAAGCAGGTTCAGCTAGACATGCAAAACTGTGCCGAGAGGATGCAGCATGAATCAGCCTGACTCACTTTTTAGAAGCCACCATAGGAGTGGAGAACTGTGCAAGAGGCCTCATGTTTTGCTGAGACACCTTTTCCAGTCTGTGAAGTTTCAAGGCTGATACCTGCTATCTTTAAAGCAGCCTGGTAATTGGCAAGTGATGCAAACAGCTTTAAAGCCGTAACATGCCTGGACAAAGGCCCATTAACACTATTGCATGTTGTGGGGTTCTCAGGATGCAGCAGACCAACTTAAAAGCTTAGCAGTAAAATAATTAAACTGATGGCTAAACATCCCAGCTTCAAGGACGTGAATTATGAACAAGAGATAGGACTTAATAGCCCCATGAGGAATGTGAGAATGCTGCTAAATCATCAAAGATATTTCAGCAAGTTGGCAGATGAGTTGCCCAGAGGCAGAGGCCATCGCTGTGTGGTAGGTTTGGTGCAGGATAAAAGAGCAGGCAAACTCCAGAGGCAGAGTGAAAACAAGAGTAGCTGAAGTTTTAAAACCAGGCTTTGGTTTAGCTAGAATTTTTATGATTCATATTTGTGTAGGCTTTCCCAGGAACCTTAATTTATAATGTGAAATAAGATATGGAGAAACTTATAGCACTGGGGAGGCCACACCTTGAGTGTTGGGTCCAGTTTGGGGCACCTCAGCACAAGGGAGACATCGAGGTGCTGAAGCGAGTGCAGAGGAGGGCAACAGAGCTGGGGAAGGGCCTAAGCAGTGATGGAGAGAGTTGGAGCTGTTTAGTTTGAGGAAGAAGAGGCTGAGGGGAGACCTCATCGCTCCTGCTGTGGCAGGGGGATTGGACTAGGTGATCTTTTGAGGTCCCTTCCAATCCCTAGTGTTCTGTGATTCTGTAACTGGGAAACTCATTAGAAAAAAATCAATTAAATATCATCAGGAAAAGGACTTGCACCCAGGTAACAACTGTTTCTAGTACCTAAGACAACAAACATGTTCTGCTAGGCTCGTTTTTTATTTATTCAAATGATACCTGGAAGAGACACCCAAGGTCAATCCCAAGGTAGATATTAACTACACATCAGGACTTTTTTGTAATGCTTTGTGAAAACACACGAAGACCTCTGGCTCTCACGTAGTGAAAATGGGACCCGAAATATCTGAATCGTGATACTAAGTGAAAGAGCTGTATAATGCAAGTGACATTCTGTCTGGTCGAGCATAATCCCTACCCTCTGATGAAACCTGCAGCAATTCAGGAAATAACTTCCTGTCTCACAGCACTGGCAGTGCTTCTGCCTTGTATGTTGCTTCGTATTTCTCCAGAAATACCTTAAACCTGGAGACTCAAGTACACAGCTGTGTCTCTTTTGAGGTCCCTTCCAGTCCCTAATGATCTGTGCTTCTGTGTGTCAGTAAATGCCTAAATAATAATGCACAGACATGATAGATGCATCCACCTACATCGTAGTCAATAATTCATGGTGAGCACCACTCCAAACTGCATCTACTACAGGTCACTTAGAAGCCTCTCGAGAGCTACCCCTGAATATTTCAGTGATGGTGACCAAGCTGTATTGCTGCCAAGTGAGAGTTTCTCGATGAAATTTTAAACAGAGTTCAGGATCAAGTGCATACAGGGTGCATGGGAATTTACGTTAGACCTTTGGAAAGTGCCGGTGAGTTACTCTGAGGTGATGTCTGTGCCAGACAGTACCCTGACGGATCATGGGTGGCTCCTCCCCAACACTGCATGTGCTTGTGGAAGCCTCTACAGGCTGAAACGTGTTCATAGAGTCACAGAACAGCAGGGCCTGTTGAACACGTATGTTAGAGGGTTTTAAAGGAATGCCTGCAGACTTACTAGTTTCTGTGAAATCCCCCCAAACAACTGCCTAGTTGAGCTGCTGGAAGATCACAGAATCATAGAGCATTAGGAATTGGAAAGGACCTTTGACAACAGGTTAAATCAGACATGTCATGTAGTGATAGGACGAGGGGCAATGGTTGTAGGCTGGAACATGGAAGGTTCCACATCAACCTGAGAAGGAACTTCTTCACAGTGAGGGTGACGGAGCACTGGAACAGGCTGCCCAGGGGGGTTGTGGAGTCTCCTTCACTGGAGATGTTCAAGACCTGCCTGGATGTGTTCCTGTGTGACTTGGTGTAGGTGATCCTGCTGTGTCAGGGGGATTGGACTAGATGATCTTTCGAGGTCCCTTCCAATCCCTAATGTTTCTATGATTCTATGACCTCGAAAGACCATCCAGTCCAATCCCGCTGCCACAGCAGGATCCCCTAGATCCAGGCACACAGGAACATGGCCAGGCCGGTTTTAAACATCTCCAGAGAAGGAAACTCCATGTCTCTTGGGTTTTCTCTGTCTTGAAAGAGTTTAAAATACCTCAGGTACAAAGCAATGCATTATACAAACTAAGTGGACATGAGGTAATGGAAATCTCAAGGAATGGGATAAACAGGGATGGGAGCGATGACTCAAAACGTGACCCGAGAACCCAGAAGAACCTGTGTCGGCTGCCTTTCTGATTTCAGCAGATTATAACAGCAATAGACACTCATCCACGCTTGGCTGATTCCTGGAGTTTCCTTTCATGACTTCTCTTGCTGATGGAATTTTTTTGTCGGTGTGTTTCTGTTGGTATTTGAGTATTTGTCTCACTCTAGAGCAGCATAATCAGCTGTTTCTCTTAAGCAGCAGTGAGGAATTGTTTGAACAACAGAAAATACAGCCCTATCTGATACTGAAATTACAAACATTGCAGCTGGAAAAGTCACTGCTTACTTTTTAAGATAGAATTCTGATGTCGTATCGGATATATTTGTGACATGGATTTATTACCTGTTTATATCCTTCTTATACAGCTGGCAGCAGCTGCTCTTCTGTTTCTGTCAAGTTCTACTGGAGGACTAGCTAGTCAGCTTGTGATCTGCTGGAGCATAAACAACCTTCCTAGCAGATTGTCTATTGTAGTTCACTGACCACAACTGTCACCCAGAGGAGATTGTTTAACACAGTGTAAATATCTGGTGAGCTCTCCATACAGCTGAGAGACTATTTCGGCATGTAGGGTTAGCTTTTCTGAACAGTAAAGTACTTCTTTTAGAAAGAAGTTTTCATGCCATGGTGATGATGGATAAAGTCATCAAACAGGGTGGTCCTGCTGTGGCAGGGGGATTGGACTGGATGATCTTTTGAGGTCCCTTCCAATCCCTAATGTTCTATGACTCTGTGAAACATGGTTGGGGCTATATTTTGACTGAGAGGCATCCACACAGATACACAGATCATTAGGGTTTGGAAGAGACCTTCAGGGGTCGATGAGGCCCACTTCCCTGCTCGAGCAGGATCACAGAACCTAGGGCAGGTCACACAGGAACATATTCAGATGGGTCTCCAGAGAAGGAGACTCCACAGCCCCCCCTGGGAAGCCCCTTCCAGGGCAGCTCTCTACTGGGAAGAAGTTCTTCCTTGTAAGTGGAACTTCCTCTTCTGCAACTGACACCCATTCCCCCTTGTCCTATCACAGGGCACAAGTGAAAAGAGATTGTCTCTTTCTTCCTGACACCCAGCCCTCATGGATTTATCAACAGTGATTACATCCCCTCGTAACCTTCTCCTCTCCAAGCTGAAAAGCCCCAGATCTCTCAATCTCTCCTCATAAGGCAGGTGCTCCAGTCTCCTAATCATCCTCATGGCCCTCCGCTGGACTGTCTGAAGTAGATCTCTGTCCCTCTTGAACGAGGGAGCCCAGAACTGGACACAACACTCCGGATGTGGCCTCACTCATCCTGACAGTTATAAGTTCTGAACAAAACTGCCAACACATACATGCAGGTGGTTGAGTAACTTTCATACCAAGTCCTTAAGGCTACTTTTAATTCTTTATCCTCTTATTTAACTTGAGGTTTAAGAAGTCCTATCCAGATACAGTCACACTGAGTCAGCTACATCTGCTGAACATATTTAGTTGTTTTCACTCCCAGTAGAAACCGAGGAGAACCCAACTGACTTCATTCCATGTCTCTATTGTCACTCTAATGCTTCCCGGGTAACCACACGAATTGAATAAAGAGAATCAAAGAAACTCAAGAATAGCTGTGGCAATTCTGATCTCATTTTAAAATGATTTTGCAATTACTGTGGAAGAATAAGTCATTCTGCTCTATTGGTTTTTGACTGCTGTGAGGCACTCTGATGCTGTTATTTTTATGTGAGTTTGTATTGTCCATGTGGTGCTGGAGTGCCCAGAGCAGCGACTGAAGCTGGGGTAGGAAGACCCCTGAAGTAGCGGCATTACTATGATGCCCTTTCTACATCATGCTTTTCATGACAATTGTAAACTGCAGCCACTGGAGTTGATGATGCTGGTCTTCTAAAAATATTAACCTCTCGTCCTCATTTGGGAGAGTTAGGATGTGTCATAGGCTGGGTCTTCAAAGGAATAGGCTCCACGAGGGTGTGGAACTGCTGGAGAGAGTCCATTGCAGAGCCACAGAGATGGTGAAGGGAGTGGAACATCTCCCTGATGAGGAAAGGCTGAGGGAGCTGGGCCTCTTGAGCTTGGAAAGAAGGAGACTGAGGGGTAACTCCATTCATAGGAAAGGAGTGGGAGTCAGGAGGATGGAGCTAGGCTCTGCTCAGAGGCACCCAATGATAGGATGAGTGGCAATGGGTGTGGGCTGGAACAGAGGAAGTTCCACATCAATATGAGAAGAAACTTCTTCATAGCGAGGGTGACAGGGCACTGGATTGGGCTGCCTGGGGAGGTTGTGGAGTCTCCTTCTCTGGAGCCATTTAAAACCCACCTGGCCGTATTCCTGTGCAGCTGGATCTACAGTATCCTGCTGTAGCGGGGGGACTGGACTGGATGATCTTTGGAGGTCCCTTCCAATCCCTGATGTCCTGTGACAATTGCAGCCCAACTTAAAGGTTTGCATTCTGCTGTGGAAAGCAGCACTCATGTTCCTCTGCTAAGTGTGGGTGTGAAAATTTTAACTGTTTTAAAAGCAAACAACCAAAACCCTCCTTCCCACCCCCTGACCACCCAAGTCCTTACTCTTCTTAAACTTTGGAAACCAGCCCTGTGCCAAAGGAAGACCTGAAACTCTTGGGTCTGTAGCTCCCACCCCGCCTCCTGCATCTGTTTCAACCAGTAAAACAAAGACTTTGATTTCCAGTTGCCAGCTCTAACTAAAGATTAATATTTAAAACAAGATTTGGTTCTTTGGTTTCTTTTTTTAGCTGGAGGTTTTATTTCAATTGGTTGGTTGGTTCTTGGTGCTTTTTTTCTCTTCCCCTTTTTAATAAACAATTTAGAGATGGAAGAGGAGATAAATTAAGATATTTGAGATACTTCTGTGCATCCAATCAGGCTGATTTCACATCCCAGATGTTGGTTGCTTAAAAGTCATTAAAGGAGGAAGCAAAGACTATAAATTAGTTGTTTCTTGAAGTAAGGGGGGAAAAAACAGATAAGCAGTAAGAACCCTAAGCAACAACCCACTCTGAGGGAATTTAGTCACTAGGAAATGAACAAGACCAAGGACCTCACGTTGATACCAAGATTCCTTATGAAGTCTGACCTACTTAGCTGTTGTAGAAAAGTTCAGATTCTTCTGTTCCATCATTAAACAGGGATTTTTTTCCCCTTTCCTAAGAGATTGTGCTCTCCCCCGCTCTTCCAACTGGTGCAGCTTGCAACCCTTCCACTCTTTGCCCCACTGCTCCCCATTCCCCTTTGTCAAAGTTTTTTAGGAACCCAAACAAATCCAGTCTCCTCTGTTGCAGTTTGAAGGAGGGGTTGTTTTATTTGTTAATCTTCAGGATGTTTCTAGGGCAAATTTCTTGTTACAGCAGTGCTAGAACTGATGGGTAGGTGGGTGGGTGGATGGATGAGTGCATGGATGGATGGATGGATAGATAGATGGATGGATGGACTGATAAATAGATGGATAGATGGATAAAGATAAATAGATGGAGAGATGGATGGATAGAAAGATAAATAGATGGATAGATAGATTGATAGATTGATTAATTAGATAGGTAGATTACATTACTATTTTCTGTTAGTAGCTTGTACCATCCCCTCCCTTTCCTTTGTATTATGGTGTTTTCTGTCAGGATGACTCAAGGAGTCAAGCGATGACGCCTCACAGAGGGCTCAAGAATCCATCCCTAGCAACTGCAACTCCCTGTTTTCATAGCAGCAAACTCTGAAGTTGCTTCTAGCCGTAACATGTGATTGTGTTTTCAGAGCGTCTCACTTTGTCAAGTGTTTCATTACCAGAATGTGAATGTGGCAGTTAAAAGAAATTAGCGCTGCCATTAATTTTGTGGCTGATTAAAAATAGAAGCGACGATTGTAGTAAATTCTTGATGCAGTCTCGTTTTTCATGAACTCCTGAGTCTATAAACACGTTTGTTATTCACCACCAGTAACACTAGGAAGAACTATTGACATGGATTTTGAAAGTTACAGATTTCCTAATCCTTGGAAAGTGACCCCAGCAGTAATGTAGTCCTGCTAATGTACAGCTGCTGCTCTCTTCTGGCAAGAATAAATTGAATAGAGTGTTTAGGGAGGTTGCATTAAATCTATGTGAGTGTATATTTACTTGTCAAGTCTTAATCAAAGTAGCTGTGAGCATCACTTTTGTGGCCAAGAAGGTCAATGGAATCGTGGGGTGGATCAGANCAGTGACAGGACAAGGGGCAGCAGGTGTCAGCTGGAGCAGAGGAGGTTCCACATCAATCTGAGAAGAAACTTCTTCCCAGTGAGGATGACAGAGCCCTGGAAAGGGCTGCCCAGGGGCTTGTGGAGTCTTCTTCTCTGGAGACGTTTTAAACCCATCTGGACATGTTCCTGTGTGACTAGACCTAGGGGATGCTGCAGTGGCAGGGGGGTGGGATTGGCTGATCTTTCGAGGTCCCTTCCCATCCCTAATGTTCTGAGATTCTGTGATTAAATGTCCTTACAAAAGGGATATACTTTCCTGTTTAATATAAAAACACACCTGTGATTCTATGATAGATGAGCTGAAATTATAAAGCAGTAGGACAGCAGCAAAGAAGTGAAAACCCTTAGTTTTTCAAAACTATTAAAATTCATGTTTATTTAGTTTAGAAAATGACTAATCTGTGCATCTAGGAACTTTATTAAAAACCAAAACAAAACACCATAAAAAGCCTGATTACTGCTCTGTTGCTCTTCAGAGTTCAGGGAATTCAATTCCACCTGGAGGTAAACAATGCCAGTGGCGGATATTGTGGACCCCATTCATCATGTATGTAATTCTTTTGAAGTGTATGAATTACACCACGAGGAATCCAGTGCCTTCAAGGTTCTTTGTAGGAAAATGTTTTTTGGGGGCAGCTTTGCTGGCACAACAAAAATTCTAGGAAGTAAAATGTGTTATACTTACGCGTATTAATCCTTACGGAGATATTGTGTTTGTCTTCTTTGAACACACAGTGCTACTTTTTTCTTTTCCCCATCAGAACTGCAGCTGTTTACTCACTCTGAGTCATTCCTGGCCTCCTAGAACATTAACATTTGTATTAGAAGGTGATAACTGAAGTAAATCTTAACTAGAAACACTGAAATCGAGTGGATGTACCCACAGAATCATTCAGGTGGGAAAAGACCCCCGGGATCACTGAGTCCAACCATCAACCGTACTCTACAAGGTCACCCCTAAAATACATCCCCCAACACCACATCTAAGTGACTTTTAAACACGTCCAGGGATGGGGACTCAACCCTGACCCTGGGCAGCCCAGTCCAGGGCCTGACCACTCTCCCTGGGAAGCATTTCTTCCTGATGGCCCGTCTAACCGTCCCCTGCTGAAGCTTGAGATGGTTTTGCCTACCTTCCTCAGGAGACCTAGATAACTTCCTGCCTGTGAGAGCAGGTTCAGATGCTTTTGTAAGCGTAAACATGCAGGTATGAAAAACAGTTCTCTGTGTTAAACCATTTGTGCTCCTTCATATAGTCCTTTTGTGACCCACTGGATGTAAACATCTTGTGCTGTGTGGATCGTCTGTGTTCGGTTGTTGGCTAAGGCTACAGCAGGTACTGACTTTGAAAGAACTTGAAACTGTTTTATTGATTCAGTTTGTGTGGAGTGAGGACTTTAGCATCTTTGATTACTGGGGGCACTTCTGGGCCCCTCACTTCAAGAAAGAGATTGAGGGGCTGGAGTGGGTCCAGATGAACAGCAAGGCTGGGGAAGGGACTGGAGGGAAAGGCTGATGGTGGAGAGGTTGAGGGAGCTGGGGGTGTTCAGCCTGGAGGAGACTTGGGGCAATTTCTCTGTCTCTCCAACTGCCTGAAAGGAGCTTGTAGTCAGGTGGGGGTCAGGCTCATCTCCCAGGAAACTGGAGACAGCATGAGGGTGCAGGGCCTTAAACTGCCAGGGGAGGGTTGGGTTGGATGTTAGGAAGCCCTTCCTCACAGAGCCTGGACTGGACTGCCCAGAGCAGTGATGGACTTTCCATCCCTGGAGGTGGTGAAGGCCAGCCTGGCTGTGGCCCCTAGTGCCCTGGTGTGGCCGCTGTGGTGCTGTTAGGTGCCAGGCTGGGCTGGCTGATCTCAGAGGGCTTCTCCAGCCTCAGTCATTCTGTGACTGTTTGCAGATCACGGGTGTGCCGATCGTGCAGACATGTTCTTTGCAGACACACAGAAGTGCAGTGTGTCACTTTCAAACACCTCCAAAAAGCAGAAGCTAGCCTAACCTGCAGTGTGCCTCAAGCGTGAAGCCTCCCACTCTGCTTAGGAAGAGTTTGATGGGAGACATAGCTTATGTTACGGCTAACTGATGGCGCTACAAATACCGAGTCTCCCTTCAGGATGACATTGCTCGTGCTCCTGTATAAAGGTCTTGTTTACTCCTAGAGGAAACCATTTGCTTTCAGAAAGTTGATCAATAAAGATGGATGAACGGCATTGGAAATCCCATTCCAAATTAATAGGAGTGCAACAGCATTATAACACTTTATAAATCAGGCTGTTAAAATGGAGCCAGGGCCACCGGCAGTTGCAGGCTACAGCAGAAGGCTGGAGAGAGTGAACCTGCCTTCAAGCTCCTTGCGAAACCCAGGCCTATAAAACTTTAACACTGTGCACTTAATAACTTGTTTAACTAGTTGTGAATGGGAATGGCATGGCGGGTTACCTTGCCTGAAGCTCCTTCGAAGGAGCTTAGAAGCCCAAACTTACTGAACTTCTCATACTAACCAGCTCACTCCCCTTGAAAAATCACGTTGGAAGGAAATGAGCAGCAATTAATGAGGAGAAAGCGATTACCTGGTTAGGGAAAATTATTGACACTAACAGATGGTTTTGTTTACAGCTTCTCACTGATCAGTTACTGGAGAAGTAGACACCAGAAACAGAGACTGTGAATACAATCTGGCTCTGTAAACAGATAGGCTTGCCCCTTAGTGATGCCTGAGACGCAAGAACTGCTCTACTAGCTCATCTAACCCAGTGAGTCAGGGGTAAAGCACTGAGGATGCCATTCAGCTACTCAACAGCACGGTGCTGTTCTTCACCAGATTTTAGTCCTTACTATTTGCTTTGTACTTATTCAATGTAGAGAAATGCTGGAACAGAGGAGGTTCCACATCAGTATGAGAAGGAACTTCTTCCCAGTGAGACTGACAGAGCACTGGAACAGGGTGCCCAGGGGGCTGTGGAGTCTCCTTCTCTGAAAGCATTCCAAACCCACCTGGCCATCTTCTTGTGTGACTGGATCTAGGGGATCCTGCTGTGGCAGGGGCACTGGACTGGATGATCTTTGGAGGTCCCTTCCAATCCCTAATGTTCTGTGATTCTGTGAAATGCTGTAGTAAAAAGACAGCTTTAGGTAGGCTCAGCATCTCATTCCTCAATGCTCATCTTAAAGCCCATGGCCATCACTTTCATATAGAAGTTAATAATATCTTAGCCTGTGCTTTTCCCTCTGTCTGACTTAGTTTTCCAAAGCATCTGGCAAAATGAATCACAGAACAGTAGGGATTGGAAGGGACCTCGCAAGATCATCTAGTCCAATCTCGCTGCCACAGCAGGGTGAGTGAAACCTCAACCTGCCTGTTTTTTTAGATGCAGCCACCTGCTTTCATCATTTTAACCTGTGTATTTCTGTTTCTACATCTAATGCACATGTGTGAGTAAACACACTGCACAGACATCTCTGTGTTTAGAACAGTTCTGAGGTAATTTCATAGAATCATCCTGGCTGGAAAAGACCTCCAGGATCATCAAGTCCAGCCCTTATCCCAACAGCTCCCTACCCCCTAGACCATGGCCTCAAGTGCTCTAGCTACTCAGTTTTTAAACTGAAGGGCTTCCTAACATCCAACCTAACCCTCCTCTGGCACCTTCAGGCCCTACACTCTCGTCCTGTCTCTAGTTGCCTGGGAGAAGAGCCCAACCCCCTCCTGGCTACAACCTCCCTTCAATGAGCTGTAAAGGGAGAGAAGGTCCCCCCTAAGTCTCCTCTTCTCCAGGCTCATCACCCCCAGCTCTCTCAGCCTCTCCTCATCAGACTTTCATGGTGCTAAGAGTTTTATAACAGACTTGTTTCATAACATGCAGCAAGGGGTATAGTTTGGCACCGCCTGAGAAATAAAAATCAGAATAAAATGCTTTAGAAGTAGAGAGACATTTTACTTTTTCAAATTGTTTTGAAATGCTTGGCATCCTTCCGCATGATAATCCTATTTTTCATTGTTTCTTGGCTGTCAGACACTTGCAAAATGGCCTGAAGTCAATGATCTTCTGCATATTTCGATCCGAAAGGAGAGAGAGAAGAATTCCAAAGACTTTGATCACTGTAAGGGAAAATCAGCTCCTTTTCTTTGATTTTTTTTTTTTCTCCTTACAACGTAGGCAACAGATGGCAAGATTTGACAAATACAACCGTGAGGTATACGCTGTCTGTTTATGAATCAGTTGTGCCCTGTTACTGCTTGGTTCCCACGTAATGGTGCTTCACTTCGGGCCCTCTGAACGTCTACCCCAGCACGATGCGTCAACGGAGGTGGCTTTACGTGGACAGGGCTGCTTACCTAGCGCTCATCTCCTGAGCCGCTCTGGGTGCTGCAGTGATACTCGCACAGCAGGCCCCTCATGCTTTCCCTGACCTTGGCAGGATTGCAGGGATAAGTCTGCTTCCACCAGAGTGAAGCTGGTATTAAACAATGTCCTGAATCTGTTAGGAGTGAGGCTGCTCGCCTTAGCCATCTGGAATGTGTGTTTGTTTGTACATGTTTTACTGCCCCTGCTGCAAGCAAACAGCGATTAAAGCAGAACCCTTCTCATTGTCAGCTACCTTTTGTCTCTTCCCCACACACAGTGTTTTCACACACTGAGGAGTTCTAGTATTTGTGATAATTGTTCTGAAATTCCAGTTCTGCTTGGGGTTTTTTTCCACTGGGTTTTCATAGAATCACAGAAACATTCAGGTTGGAAAAGACCCCTGCGATCGTCGAGTCCAACCATCAACCCTAATCTACAGGGTCACCCCTTAAGCAGATCCCCCAACACCACATCTAAGCATCTTTTAAACTCATCCAGGGATGGGGACTCAACCACCACCCTGGGCCTCCCAGTCCAGGGCCTGACCACTCTCTCTGGGAAGAATTTCTTCCTGATGGGCAGTCTAACCATCCCCTGTTGAAGCTTCAAGCCCTTCCAATAATGACCTGTGGGAAGAGCCCAGCACTAACATCTCTACACTGTCCTTTCAGGTAGCTGTAGAGAGCGATGAGGTCTCCCCTAAGCCTCCTCTTCCTCAAACTAAACAGCCTCAAACAAAACAGCTTGAAGTTTTGAAAGCTTCAACCAGCTTAGTTTAAGGTGGTGGTTTGAGCTGCGTTCTATTTCGTGGGCTCCATCTGTGCAAATCGCTTCGAACCCTCTGATTCAGGAAGACAATATAGACATTCTAGGTGTAGTCTGAGGCAGCATTTGGTGAGTAGGAAAGGTGTGTGTGTGCTGTGAAGGGTGGGGCTTGCTTGGTTAGGATGCTTCAGGCTTGCTCCCCTTTCACCTGCCCAATGAATGCAGAAGCCTCTTTCTCGTAAACTCCCTCTAGCACAGACAGTCAGCTCCAGAGAGTGAAGGGGGTCTTTAGACCTGGTCATTCCTGCATAAAGGCTAGTTTGAAATGACTAAATTTAAAACTAGTTAAAAGTAAAAATAATGGAATTACTGAGGCTGGAAAAGCCCTCTAAAATCATCCAGCCCAGGATCTAACATCACCACATCACACAGACCAGGGCACTCAGGGCCACAGCCAGGCTGTTTTCAACACTTTCATGGATGGGGACTCCCCCACTGCCCTGGGCAGTCCAGTCCAGGCTCTGAGCACCCTTTCCCTGAGGAAGGGCTTCATAACATCCAACCTAATACTCTGCTGGTGCAGCTTCAGGACCTGCCCTCTCATGCTGGCACTAGTTGCCTGAGAGAAAGCCTGACCCACACCTGACTACAAGCTCCCTTCACGGAGTTGTAGAGAAAGAGAACCCTAGTCTCCTCCAGGCTCAACCCCCCCCAGCTCCCTCAGCCTCTCCTCATCAGCCTGTCCTGCCAGTCCCTTCCCCAGCCTCATTGCTCCTCTGGACCCACTCCAGTCCTTCAAAATCTCTTTCTTGAAGTGAGAGGCCCAGCACTGCCCCCAGTACTATGGGGAAGCCTCTCCAGTGCCCAGTCCCGAGGGAGAATGACACTCCTAGTCTTGCTGGCCACACTCTTGCTGATCCAAGCCAGGATGCCATTGGTATTTCTTGACATCATGGTATGCATTTTAAAATTAAGAAGAAATGTTGTTTTAAATCTCTCATTGTGTTATTTTGATTTTCTTTGGGAAGTTTGTGTTTGTGTTAAAGCCACTTGAGACTAAATTATATGGAAGTACCATTTCTGCACCACCTTACCTGACACTCTGTGCTACTGGATCTAGGAGATCCTGCTGTGGCAGGGGGTTGGACTGGATGGTCTTTGGAGGTCATCTGCAGTCTCTCATGTTCTGTGGTTCTGTGCGTAGAACTTTCCCCTGACTGTGTAAACGAGGGTATTCCCTACTACTTGAGCACTGTATGATGTAAGGCAGTGGTAGTCAGTAGGGAGCACTTGAAGGTGTTCATTCAATTGCTGAATTTTCAGAAGTGGAAGGTAACCAGTGCCAGTGGAGCTGCAGAAAGAGATTGAATGTAGTCAAGTAGTTACTAAGTTTGTTATCTTGAGAAAAATACTGAGCGGGAAGCACTTTCAATACATTTCAATAAAAGAAGTAAAACAGAAGTGTATTTTGAGAGTTACTTATGCTAATAGGCTTAATGCAAAGGGGTGGCTCATGCTTTACTGCCTGAGTGGCTCCATCCACAGTTGAGGAAGTGCTTGTGCCTTGGCTCACACATTTCCAGAACAAACAATGGCTGAGGGAGCTGGGGCTCTTGAGCTGGGAAAACAGGAGGCTCAGGGGTGACCCCATGAATGTTGATAAATATGGAAAGGGTGAGTGTCAGGAGGATGGAGCCAGGCTCTGCTCAGGGGCATCTGATGATAGGACAAGGGGCACCAGGTGTGAGCTGGAACAGAGGAGGTTCCACATCAATGTGAGAAGGAACTTCTTCCCAGTGAGGGTGCCAGAGCCCTGGCAGGGGCTGCCCAGGGGTGTTGTGGAGTCTCCTTCTCTGGAGACATTTCAAACCCACCTGGATGTGTTCCTGTGCCACTGGATCTAGGGGATCCTGCTGTGGCCGGAGGATTGGACTGGATGACCTTTCGAGGTCCCTTCACATCCCTAATGCTCTGGGATTCTGTGCTATGCTAAGGAAAGTTATGTCTTCCTTAGTTTCATGTACAGGATCAACCTGAAGTCCTTGAGCAGACAACGTGCAGCAAACGTGATGCAAACACACAGACATGGAGCGGTTCTGACCCATTTCAAGCAGCTGCCATACGTAAAAGCCCGGCAGCAGAACGCTTCGGAACGCTTCTGCTGATTTCAGTTCTTTGCTGCTCAGCATCAGTAACTTAGAAACTAATTTCTCCAGTAATGAACCCTCTCTGTTGCTGAAATAGATAACAAATGGCATTATAATATCCAAGAGCAGCAACTCGTTTCAGTGTTGGAGGAAGCTGCTGTGAACAGTGTTTGTCTCCGCCATTACTTAAACCGATGAATATTACATATGGCTTGATCTTGGAGCAGTGGAACACAAGATCTGACAGGTTAAAATGCATTCCATGCCGCTGAAGACTAATAGAGGTTAAGGGGGTTTGTGTGTTGCAATTTTCTTCACACAAATGTAATGTGGTAGTCAAGCTACAAATAGTATGTCTCTTAAAACAAATTGCTTGTGTGAGCAGTATTAGGGCAGCATACAAATAGGAAGCCTAGGAAACACCCCTGGCTCGTGCCTCTGTGCAGCAGTGCAGAGGAGCAAAGACATTAGAAGCAGATTCTTCCGTGGAAGGGGCTGCCTGGGGAGGTGGGGGGGGCCTCGTCCCTGGAGTCATGTCAGGCCAGGCTTGATGAGGCTTTTGGCAGCCTGATCTAGGTAGAGTTGTCCCTGTGTAAGGACTAGATGACCTCTAGAGGCCCCTTCCAGCCTAGAACATTCTACGATTCCGTGATTGCAGATGGATCCGTTCAAGTTCTTAATAAAATATTAAGAGGGATAAGAGGGTTCAAGAGTGACAGAGATCTGCTTGAGAGAGTGCAGTGGAAGGCCATGAGGGTGATCAGAGGACTGCAGCACCTGCCTTATGAGGAGAGATTGAGAGACCTGGGGCTTTTCAGCTTGGAGAGAAGAAGGTTACGAGGGGATATAATCACTGTTGATAAATCTGTGAGGGCTGGGTGTCAAGAATAAAGAGACAATCTCTTTTCACTTGCACCCTGTGATAGGACAAGGAGCAGTGGGTGTCAGTTGGAGCTCAGGAAGTTCCACCTCAACATGAGGAAGAACTTCTTTACTGTGAGGGCTACAGAGCACTGGAAGGGGCTTCCCAGGGGGGTTGTGGAGTCTCTTTCTTTGGAGACTTTCAAGATCCATTGGGATGCATTCCTGTGTAACCCATCTCAGGTTTCATGCTCCTTCTTGGGCAGAGGGGTTGGACTCAATGACCCCTGGAGGAGGTCCCTTCCAATCCCTAATGATCTGTGTATTGTCTAGAAAGATAAAACCTATTTTTCCTTCATGGTTAAATTGGAGCTTTTCTTCTTTCAAAGAAGTAATTATCAGCAGTTCTCTTGTCTTGGTGATCTCGCTACTCAGAGTTGCTGTACTTTCATAGTCTGACTTATTTTCTGCTGTGTCTTTCAATTAATGTAAGTGATGTGTATCTGTAGTTTGCAGAAATAATCAAAGACTTCAGTTCCAGAGTCAACCTGCAGTTTGTTTCTCTGCACCTTAAGAAATCCTTTGCTATTGGTAGTTAACTGCTTTGTAGAGGAACTAGTGGCATCAGACTGCTCTGTTTTTGCCAGGCTGATTAGGTCAGATGAAGCACTTCTTGCAAGAACTGAACTAATAACATGGTGAGGGTGGCAGAGCCCTGGAAGGGGCTGCCCAGGGGGGTTGTGGAGTCTCCTCTGGAGACATTTAAAACCCACCTGGATGTGTTCCTGTGTGGCTGGATCTAGGGGATCCTGCTGTGGCAGAGGGATTGGACTGGGTGATCTTTGGAGGTCCCTTCCCACCCCTGATGTTCTGTGACTCTGTAATAAGACTGCAAACCTCCATGTTTTCTTGCTTGCACCTGGCTGTTTCTGTTGAGTAGCACAGATGGAGTAAGTCCACTTGAATACTTACGCTGAGGTCCTTCCAGTTCTAACTGCTGCCAATCTCTGGCTTTAAGCTGAAAATACTAATGATAAGAAGGAATCATGCAAAATGTTTTTGCTTTCTTCTTATTAATAATTTTGCCTACTGTCCAGGGTATTGCAGACCGTTAGTACAAAGTAATGAGGTAGTGCAGCACCAGGGCATTTTACAGTCTTATGTTTCTTCTGTGAGCTGAATTGTGAAAGTCCCTACGTGAGCATGTAAATTAGCTTTAGAATCCAGTGCTGATACTCCCATAGCAAGTGTTGACAGTATTTGAACTTGCTATCACAGCATCATTCAGGCTGGACAAGACCCCTGGGATCATTGAGTCCAACCATCAACCCTACTCTACAAGTTCCCCCCTAAACCAGATCCCCCAACACCACATCTAAGTGACTTTTAAACTTGTCCAGGGATGGGGACTCAACCCTGACCCTGGGCAGCCCAGTCCAGGGCCCGACCACTCTCTCCACGAAGACTTTCTTCCTGATGTCCAATCTAACCCTCCCCTGTTGGATATTTCTATTAATGTATTTTTTAATTGAATCCTCTGCTACAATTTTATGTTCCAAGGTTGTCCTCCCCCTCCACTCTGCTCTGGCAAGACATCACCTGGATTGCTGTGCCCAGCTCTTGGCTCCACAGTTAAAGGAGGACAGAGATCTGAGTCAGAGGGTTCAGCAGAGGGCTGTGAGGATGATGAAGGGATTGGAACAGCTGCCTCATGAGGAAAGGCTGAGAGTCATGGGGCTTTTTAGTGCAGAGAGAAGACTCGGAGAGGATCTCATTAACGTCTATAAATAGATGAGGGCTGGATGTAAAGAAAGCAAGGACAACCACTTTTCTCTTGCACCCTGGACGAGGGGCAAAGGACATTTGACCTGAATGTAAGGAAGAACTTCTTCCCAGTGAGGGTGACAGAGCCCTGGAGCAGTCTGCCCAGAGAGGTTGTGGAGTCTTCTTCCGTGTCTGAATGCATTTCTGAGTGATCTGCGCTAGTTTTGGTCCTGCTCTGACCGGCAGGTTCGGACTCGATGATCTTCAGAGGCCCTTCCAACCTCTAATATCCCTGTGATTCTGTGACTGTATAAAAATCGAGAAGTCTTCATTCCTTAGAACCTAAGAAATGAGGTTCATTCAATTCCCTAGAACCTAACATTCAATTCTTTGGAACCTGAACAAAAGCTGGGCGCTCTCTGTGTGAAGAAAGTCAGCCACACTGTGTGAATCAACCTGTTCCTTCTTGACTAGGCTTTTTTTCGGGCTCCTGCCTGAACCTTATCGGGCTGGGTGTGGAGAGGGAGCGGCAGTGTTTTGCAGAGAAGAGCTCTCCATGTCTGCCTTCCCCTTCCCATACTCCTCTACAAGAAAACTGAATTGTATCGGCCTAAATAGGAGGTGTTGAGCAAGCACTAACTATTTCCAGAGGTTGTTCTGTTCCACAGACCAATTAAGAGAAACACAGATTTGAATTCAAAACTCCCCATAGTCAAGGAAAATAAATTCACAGGGTAGAAA
This sequence comes from Rhinopomastus cyanomelas, assembly GCA_013400115.1. Taxonomy (NCBI): domain Eukaryota; kingdom Metazoa; phylum Chordata; class Aves; order Bucerotiformes; family Rhinopomastidae; genus Rhinopomastus; species Rhinopomastus cyanomelas. The sequence continues at coordinate 119,454 of VXBP01007390.1, forward strand.
CAGATTTAGATCTTTGCTGACCTCTTTCCAGAAACTCAGCCTGAAATGGCAAAGTTTTAGCGACAAGATTTGTGTCTACTGACAAAAGCATCACAGCAGACTTGTTTTAAGAGTGACAAGTTGGGAGGGAGAGTCCATCTGCTGGAGGAGAGAAAGACACTGCAGAAGGATCTGGACAGGCTGAGTCAGTGGGCAGAGGCCAGCAGGATGAGGCTTAACAAGGCCAAGGGCAGGGGCCTACACTTTGGCCACAGGAACCCCCTGCAGCTACAGACTAGTGGATGAGGGGCTGGAGAGCAGCCGGGCAGAGAGGGACCTGGCAGTGCTGGGTGACAGCCGGCTGAACAGGAGCCAGCAGGGTGCCTAGGTGGCCCAGAAGGCCAGTGGCGCCCTGGCTTGGATCAGCACTAGTGTGGCCAGCAGCACTAGGAACCTCATTCTCCCCCTGTACTGGGCACTAGGGAGGCCTCCTCTCCAGTACTGGGGGCAGCGCTGGGCCTCTCACTACAAGAAAGAGATTTTGAAGGACTGGAGCGGGTCCAGAGGAACAATGAGGCTGGGGAAGGGACTGGAGGGAAAGGCTGATGAGCAGAGGCTGAGGGAGCTGGGGGTGTTGAGCCTGGAGGAGACTCAGGGGGGATGTTCTCCCTCTCTATAACTGCCTGAAGGGAGCTTGTAGTCAGGTGAGGGTCAGGCTGTTCTCCCAGGCAACTGGTGCCAGGATGAGAGAGCTGGGCCTGAAGCTGCTAGCGTTAGGTTGGATGTTAGGGAGCCCTTCCTCAGGGAAAGGGTGATCAGAGCCTAGGCTGGACTGCCCAGGGACACCTGGAGGTGTTGCAGGACAGTCTGGCTGTGGCCCTGAGAGCCCTGGTGTGGCTGCTGTGGTGCTGTTAGGTCCTGGTCTGGGCTGGCTGAGCTCAGAGGGCTTTTCCAGCCTCAATCATTCTGTGACGCTGTAATGTTTTGGGAGTTTCAGATGTTGCCAGTAAATCTAACTTCTTTACAGAGTACCAAGTGTTTGCCCTCTGGAAATTGCTTTCCCTCCTGATCTGTACCACAGACATTTCTTTGGACATGACTTTGTGACTGGTTTGCTCTGTACATCTCATGCACAAGAGAAGTAATTATTTCCTGTATGTTCCTTTGGGACTGGATCTAGGGGATCCTGCTGCAGCAGGGGGATTGGACTGGATGATCTTTTGAGGTCCCTTCCAATCCCTAATGCTCTGTGGTTCAGCAAAAAGAATAAAGCAAAAAAGAAGCCCCTCTAAAAATCCTTGTTGGGTTCAATGGAACTTCCTGAAAGTGTTGGCACTGACTTAGAAAATCCTCCAAGTTATCTGTGGACCAAAGCGTTCAAAAACACCGAAGCAATTTTATTATGCAGAAAGGAGGTCTCAAAAAATATTGAGCAACAGTGCCTCTAAGAGGACTCGTAGGCAATAGATTTCACCAAAATATATAGGGCCTGGGAGCAGACGCCCTGTTTATTGCGCAGGGTTCCTCTACCCTCCTCAGTCATGTCAAAAACGCGTGAAGTTTTCTGACAGTGAACCTGCCGTTTCATCTCAGCAGCAGCGGTGATTTACAGCGCACAGGAACACGCGGTTCTATTTCGCTTCTCTGGGAGGTGTTCGCTGAGATTGATCAATGCGGCTATTGCCGAGTAGACCTTTGAATCCTGGGTAGAAATTGTAGTGATCAGATTACAAATGGTGGGAATAAATTTGCTCTGGCAGTGTGCTGACACCAGGATGCTTCTCGGAATCTCTTCCCCTCCCTCCAGGTTTCGATTTCAGCAGTTTTGAGGAGCGCGATCGTACTCACTGTGTCGCTCCAGTCATCACTAGTTACTGCAGTTAGGAACTGGAGCTTGACGCGTGGCTATCAAACCACACTCTTCGCTGTGCTGTGGGCTACACAACACTCCCTTCTTGTCGGAAACGCACCGAGTGCTCGTGAGGCAATTGTGCTGACTGAAGTCTCTGTGAACCGGGCACCAGCTCTGCCTTGAAGTGCAAGAAACAGCCCAAAAGCACCACTTGGGTTGCAGTGATGTACCAGTTGCCATCACAGAATGGCCACGGTTGTAGCTCTGCTGACACAACAGCACAGACCTAAAGACTTTGTGTGCTCTTACCAAGATAATGTCAAGGGCAGAACTTGTGGCAGGCTTCAGATATTCTCAAATATTCAAATATTCTTCTTCAAATCTTCTCAGTCCATGACTAACCAAACTCTCACTTGGATTTTATTTATGTCATAGAATCACAGAATGGCCGGGGTTGGAAGAGACCTTAAAGATCACCCAGCCCCAACCGCCCTGCATAGGCAGCGACACCGTCACTAGAGCAGGTCACTCAGGGCCCCAGCCAGCCTGGCCTTCAGCACTGCCAGCCATAGGGCAGCCACAGCTGCCTGGGCAGCCTGTTCCAGCACCTCAGCACCCTCACAGCAAAGAACTTGTTCCTCATATCCAACCTCAATCTCCCCTCTTCAAGTCTGGAACCCTTTTCCCTTGTCTTCTTGCTATGCACCCCTATTTTTAATTTCACAGAATCAGAGAATATTACGGATTGGAAGGGACCTCAAAAGATCATCCAGTCCAATCCCCCTGCCACAACAGTGTCATCTAGATCCTGTCACACAGGAACATATCCAGGCAGGTTTTAAAGGTCTTCAGAGAAGGAGACTCCACAGGCTCCCCCTGGTCAGCCTGTTCAGAATCTCTTTAACATGGGCTACCGATGGGTCTGTCAGCTCTATAAATATTGGGGTGAAGATCTAGACCTTGGCTTGTAGAGTTATTTGTTCTGTTAACAGTTCTTCCTGCCTGGTTTCTATCCAGCTGATGAGATGCAAGACTAGAAAGCTTGATGAAGATAATGGTGTTTATCCTTGTTAATTGCAACGTAATGGATGATTTGTCTGCTTTTGGCGTGACAGAGAGGGATTGTATCTCTGCTGTTCTGCTGTGAGCACGGTAACACCATTGCCAGCGCTAATAAAGAAGTAGTCTGGCAAGGAACAACTCCTGCTTTAGTAAAGGATGTTCAGTGGGGTAGTAGGAGCAAACAATGAGCACATTTCATGGGAGGATAATCAGTATCAGTCTGTGTCAGGAGCTGGGTGAAACAGATACTCCTCTCTCTTTTATTGAGTAGAGTGTCTGTCCATAGCTGCAGCTCGCTTGCTTTCTTCCTTTCCATAGCTTCAGCTTTCCGTAGTTGATGCTGTGGAAAGCAGGAGGGGTTGTGGTGCCTTTGGTTTGGGATTTGTAATGATGTTTTCCTCAGTGGTTTTGGTAAGAGCTAACGGAATGGTGCAGATCGAGCTGCACAGCTTTTGAAAGACGGGTTTCACTTCCAACCATAGTGCCCCCTCGGTGAGTTTGCAGATGACACCAAGTTGGGAGGCAGTGGCCATCTGCTGGAGGGTAGTCAGGCTCTACAGGGAGTCCTTGACAGAGGTATCCATGGGCCGAGGGTAACCGTCTGCGTTTCAACAGAGCCAAGTGTTGGATCCTGCACTGTGGTCACAACAGTCCCCTGCAGCTACGGGCTGGGGGCAGGGGGGCTGGGGGAGGAGTCTGGCAGAGAGGGACTTGGGGGTTCTTGTGGACAGGCTGAATCTGAGCCAGTAGGGTGGCATCCTGGCCTTGATATGAAACTGTGTGTCCAGCAGGAGGAGGGAGGGGATTGTCCCCCTGTAGTCAGCACTGGGGAGGCCGCAACTTGGGTCCAGTTTTGGGAACCTCAGTCCAAGAGAGACATCAAGGTGCTGGAGTGAATGCAGAGGAGGGCAGCGAAGCTGGAGAAGGGCCTGGAGAATCAATTTGATGGGGAGAGATGGAGAGAGCTGAGGCTGTTGAGTTTGAGGCTGAGGGGAGACCTCAGCAACCTTGTTGTTGCAGTTAATGTGTCTCCTTGTACTCTTGAAACTCTCTACCATTCTTAGCACTTGCCCACTGTGATCCTGAATCTCTTGCTTCTTCAGGAAGTCTTTGACCCTCTGTTGATACCCTGGCCTTTCATTTTCAGGCCAAGTCCTTTCAGTGGTGAAATCCAGCAGGTGAAAAACTTGATTGCTCAGTGTTTGTATCACTTGCTTTTATCAGCTGGGCTCTGATGAAGGGATTCAAGTGGCAGATCTGAGCAAGGTGTAAATGATCCATCATTCACTTGATTAGGAAGATGTGACTCACCGTGGGTGGGGTGAGGAGTGAGAGCAGCTAAACTCTGCAAGTACAAGAGCTCTCCCTAGGAAGGGAAACAGCCCAGGAACACAGGCTGTGATGGGTGGGAAGGGTCTGGTGCAGCAGGTTGAGCAGGAAGAATGCAGTCCCCCTTCTGGCTCAAGAGGCACATTTAGCTAGTGGTCAGTCTCTTCCCAGTAACTGAACTGTGGTCTCCACTCAGTCAAAAGCTGCTGAGGAGGAACGTGCCAACCCAGAAGCATCTCCTCTCAAAAATGTGCAGCTGTCCAGGTCTCCAGCTGCAAGGAGTCTCAGAGCCTCTCATACTGGAGGGCCGCAGTGACAGCCCTTCTTTGTGGAGAGAGCAGGTGAGTGATCTGCTTTGTGTGGTGGTGAACATGAAAGAGGGGCTCGAGAGGTTGGGGAGTATCAGGCACTTATGAAATGAATCAGTCTTATGAAATGAAGCCCTCATTTACTCCAAGCCAGAGGTGGTTTTACTTTGTGTGTACACACCTACAGCTCTACAGTGTTGAGGGGAGAAAACCCATCTGCGGTGATTGGGAAACTTTGAGGTTGTGAGCCATTTATTTGCTGTATTTGTGCTAGAATTTAAAGTGCTGGCTTGGGTTCCCAGATAACCACTGTGACAGGCAGTGTTGGCTGAGAGAACATCACTGCCGTTGCTGCATGTTTTCAAAACACGAGAAACACCGCTGCAGCACCCTGCACGGAAGTGAACAGTGAAACCTCCACCTCACTGACCAACCAACCAGTAACACCCCCTACTGTCATCAGGTAACAGAGAATCAGTGTGATGAGGAGAGATTGGGAGAGTTGGGGCTGTTTAGTTTGAACAAGAGGAGGCTGAGGGGAGACCTCATCGCTCTCTACAGCTCTCTGAAAGGACCCTGCAGAGATGTTGGTGCTGGGCTCTTCTCACAGGTCACTAGTGACAGAAGCAGAGGGAAGGGCTTCAAGCTCCAACAGGGGAGGGTTAGACTGGACACCAGGAAGGAATTCTTCCCGGAGAGAGTGGTCAGGCCCTGGACTGGGCTGCCCAGGGTGGGGGCTGAGTCCCCATCCCTGGATGAGTTTCAGAGTCACTTAGCTGTAGTGCTGGGGGAATGTGTTCTAGGTGTGACCTTGTAGAGTAGGGTTGATGTTTGGACTGGATGATCCCGGGGGTCTTTTCCAACCTGAATGATTCTATAATAAAGAAGTGCTTTAGGAGTAGGGAGGTGGTTGAAGCGGCATTCCTCTTCAAGGGGAGGCTGGACAAGACTCCAGGCAACCTGATCTAGTTGAGGATGTCCCTGCTTGCTGCAGGGGGCTAGACTAGATGACCTTTGGAGGTCATCCAGGCCATTCTATGATTCATGCAGTTAATGGCAGCAACACTGGCGTTCCTACATTCGCAGAATGCAGACAGGAATGTCCTGCTCCTGAAGCAATGTCTGACTCACCGTGGTGGGCTTTTGCTCTGCTGTGTCTGAGCTCTCGCACATGTACAGACACACGGACTAATGCAGGAACACCAGCCCAGGTACAGAACAGGCTGGGACATGTCCACAGCTACAGCAGTGGCTTGCTGTGCCCGCCTCACCACTGTCTGCTGCTTTTTCAGCAGTTAAGTCAATTTGTGGGCATCAGTCCCTGGTGTGAGACTGACAGCTTCAGGGTCCCTGTGTGAAAGTCTGCAAGGTGTGCTTCTGCCAAAAGGGCTTGGTGTTTCGGGCTTGTTTTCACCCCCCATCAGGCTGTGAGGCTTCTCCCAGAGTAAGTTACATGGAGAGCAGGATTTTGACTTGCGTGCAATGGTGAGAAGCTGAATCCTTGAGGAGAAATGTCTCCAAGTTCACAACTGCTAGGTGTGAATTTTCTTTATGTAGGAGAAAGGGAGCCTGGATATGTTCATGTGCAAGTTGATGTAGGTGGTCCTGCTGTGGCAGGGGGATTATACTGGATGGTCTTTGGAGGTCCCTTCCAATCTGTGATGTTCTGTGACCCCGTGATTTTATTTTACACATCTAGTTCTGAAGAGAGTTGTGACTGTGAAGTCAGAATTTGACTGGTGGGTGTTTATTTGCTGTTAAGTGTTCACGTCACTCTTGGAGAACTGCTCTGGCAGGGGGTTTGGACTAGATGATCTTTCGAGGTCCCTTCCAATCCTGAATGTCCTCTGTGTGTGTGAACTGCTTCAGAACCACGATAAAAATAAAAGGAAGAAATAAACCCCAAACTGCTAAGATTCCCCAATTAATCCTACTCTTTTATGATAAGGGATTTATGCCTGCTCCTCAGGCTTGATGCCAGTGAGAATCATTCCATGTCAGCGGACTTAAAGACTAATTTGCTGTGATTACCAGGGAATTACTTTGTCAGACTTCCTCTTCGCTTTAGCAAAGACAGACTTGTTAATTCCAAGTCATTTACTCTGTGTGGAATGAAAGGTAAATTCAACAGAAGTGGTCATAAGCCTCAACCTCTCTCTCCAGACCATGCTCCTAGGATAAAACATCACAACTGTGCTATACAGATGTCAGGATGCTCAATTCATCAAACCAGGCTGTTATTGCTCTGCAGCAAAGGAAAGCCTTATAGCCAAGTGCACGCTGAGTTTTCCAGCCAGGAGGTGCAGCAGAAGCATTAAATCAGAGAACTGTCTCATCAGAGCATCTTCCACAGACAGCAACACAACAGCACAGAGTGCTCCCTCAGAATTTTGAAGGCTGTGGTGCACAGGATAGAAAACTAAGTGCATGAAGTGTATGTCATAGAATCATCCTGGCTGGAAAGGACCTCCAGGACCATCAAGACCAGCCCTCTGGCCAACAGCTCCCTAACCCCTAGACCATGGCCTCAAGGGCTCTAGCTGCTTGGTTTTTAAACCCCTCCAGGGATGGGGACTCCACCACCTCCCTGGGCAGCCTGGTCCAGTGCCCAACCTCTCTCTCAGCAAAGAGCTTCTTCCTAAGATCCAGTCTAAACCTCCCTTGAGGCAACTTGAGGCCATTTCCCCTCATCCTGTCATTAGGAATTTGGGAGAAGAGAGCAGCACCAGCCTCACTACAACTTCCTTGTAGGTAGCTGTAGAGAACAAGATGGTCTCTTCTCTTAATAACCCCAGCTCCAGGATCTTCACAGGGCCTGTTTGCCAGCCATCTCCCCAGCTTTGTTGCCCTTCTCTGGCATTGCTCCAGCACCTCAATGTCTGTCTGATACTGTAGAGCCCATCCTTGGCAGTGCTGAAGGGCAGGTTGGCTGGGGCCCTGAGTAACCTGCTCTAGGGAAGGTGTCCCTGCCTGTGCAGGGGCACTGGAACTGGATGGTCTTTAAGGTCCTTCCAACCCTGGTGATTCTCTGATACTGTGGTTCCATTTGAAGCTCTGCCCTATGTATTATCTAAAGATTACACAAACCAAAGTCTTTAAGTCTCTGCTCTTGTGTCACATACTTGGGTCTCCTGACAATGTAGGTGTCGCTTTTGAGACAGAACAGGAAATGACTGTCTGTCTTGCATGAAGGAGCTTTAAACTAGACACAAGCAGCCTGCTAGAACATGCTGAGTGGTAAAACATGCGTCGTGCTCGTAGAGGGAATCCCAGGTATGAGGTTGGCCTTTCCCAGCTCTTCCTGCTCAACTTCACCAGATAGACACCACCCTCTAGGTCTTCTTCTACAAGATTAAGTGAATATGCCTTAAAGTGGGAATAAGGTTAATATTCTATGTTAAGGAAAAATAGAAACTTGGTGCTTGAAGCAGTGTGCCCAGGTAGCCAAGAAGGACAGTGGCATCCTGGCCTGGATGAGAAACTGGAAGGGGCTGCCCAGGGAGGCTGTGGAGTTTCCTTCTTTGGAGAGGTTTAAAACCCACCTGGATATGATCCTGTGTAACTGGATCTAGGGGATCCTGCTCCAGCAGGGGGATTAGATTGATCTTTCAAGGTCTCTTCCAATCCCTAGTACTCTGTGATTCTATGAAAACAGATCTTACATAGGAGAAACAAGACACCTGGAAAAGACGGAGGAAAGGAGGATGTTGCTAGTTTGAACTGCAGGGCTTGTCAGGCATCTTGACGTAGTGGTGTGCTATGTTAATTATCTGTTACCATTAGGTGGTGGTATAATAGCAGATATACTGAAAAAATGACGTATATTTACTTTATTAATATGAATTATATCAAATATAAACCATGTTGCTAGTGCTTTTCCTTTCAGGTATTGATACTGAGCTTGTTTTTCCTTCCTGATACTGATAGGATGCTAACAGCACTAACACCTGTAGCAGCAGTTGACTCTGATCTTGAAAAACCTTTCTCATAAAAGGACTTCTTTTGGTAATAGGGAGACCAGAAAGAAGATTATAGAGTTGTAACAGTGGCACAGCTCTCTGAGTGGGGATCTTGTAAACCCACGGCTGTGAGCGCGTGTTCGGGCTGAGCTGTAAACGGTGTCAGCATAGGCAAATCATTAAGAGCACAAGTACTTGAGTCGAAAAGCCTCCAGAGGAGGCGGATGAGTCAATAAATGATTCTCTATGTCATCGAAAAGTCTCTGCAAAAGTGCTTATGAATCGCTAACTGATATCGCATCTCCGTTACCTGTTTGTGTCAATCTTTGTGGAAGACACAGCTGACTCGTGTTGTCTTTATACTGTGATTTAAATTAGAGGCAACCTGTATAAATTGCTTCCAGTTCGTGTCTGGCCTCAGGAGCTGGTAAAAACATTCTTGTTCTTTATGACTGCATGAAAGCACTATCGTGATGCTGAGTTTAGTGTCGTACCCAGCACTCGCCAACAGTACACCCACACTGAGTGAGGGGCGGTGGAGAGTCTGGCATCTGGGCAAGAACAACCCCAGGGGTCAGGATAGGGTGGGGACTGGCCTGTTGGAGAGCAGGAGAAAGGGATCTGGGTGTACTGGTGGCCAGCAGGATGGCCAGGAGCCAGCAATGGGCTCTTGTGGCCATGAAGGCCTATGGCATCCTGAAGTGGGTGAGAAGGGAGTTGGTGAGTGGATCAAGACAGGTTCTCCTTCCCCTCTACTCTGCCCTACTGAGACAACATCTGGAATCTTTTGTCCAGTGCTGGGCCTCTCAGGTCCAGAAGGACACAGAGCTGCTGGAGGGAGTCCAGTGCAGAGGCACAGGGGGTGATGAAGGGAGGGAGGGAAGCATCTCCCTGCTGAAGAAAGGCTGAGGGAGCTGGGGCTCTGGAGCTTGGAAAAAAGGAGCCTGAGGGGTGACCTCATTAATGTTGATAAATGTGGAAAGGGTGGGTGTCAAGAGGATGGAGCCAGGCTCTGCTCAGGGGCACCCAGTGATGGGACAGAGGGCAAGGCAACGGGTTTGAGCTGGAAGATAAAAGGCTTCACATTGATATGAGAAGGAACTTCTTCATGGTGAGGGTGACAGAGCACTGCAAGGGGCTGCCTGGGGAGGTTGTGGAGTCTCTGTCTCTCTTGAGACGTTTTAAACTCTCCTGGATATGTTCCTGAGTGACTGGATCTAGGTGATCCTAGTGTGTTGGGGGATTATAGTGGGTGATCTCTGGAGGTCACTTCCAATCCCTAATGTTCTGTGATACTAAATGAACTTAACACTATTTGTCCTCTTGGTTTTAGTTTGTTACTGGAACTTTTGATTTCAGACTAGATCCTTCCTTTCATGTGTTATATTTTCCCAGCTCCCCACTCTGTCTCCTGTCTGTACGGCGTTGTAGATTTGGGCTGAGGGGATTGGTTGGGTTTTTTCCGCTTGTCTCCCTTCTCTTAGATGTCGTATCTTGTGTCAGTGTCTTTGCCATTTGGATGGTTCAATTATACAAGAACAAGGTGCATCTCGAGTGTTATTTCTGGGGCTCAGGTTTGTTATGATCTGGGTTGTTTATCACCGCTGTGCACAAGTCACCTATTTTTAACTGCAGAGGCATTCTTGCTGGCCTGGCATGATGTGGCTTTTGATTCTGTCCACGTGCTTTGACATGATTCCAAGGCTTCTAGTGGTGTTTCATATCTGAGTACAATTAGTGGGTATTAACCCGCCTGGCCACATCCCTGTGCCACTGGATCGAGGGGATCCTGCTGTGGCAGGGGGATTGGACTCGATGATGTTTCAAGGTCCCTTCCAATCCCTAATGTTCTGGGGTTCAGAAAAACAGCAGTTTGGTTTTGATTTCCTAGCTTCTTAGCACTCAGGTGGTGAATCACGTCTTCTGTGGCCATGTACCCGTCTTGTGTGATGTTTGGGCATCAGAATACACTGTCTTGTTTGTTTTGCTCTAATTTCCTATTTCCTCGCCTCCTTTAAACACTCGGTGCTTTATGCTTTATGATTCAACGTTTGTGAAATGCAAGAGCACATCTTATAGATCTTGTTCCTGTAAAGTTTTGGGGGGCATTATTTCACCAATCACAGAACATTGGAGATCGGGAGGGACTCTGAAAGATCATTCCTGCCACAGCAGGATCCCCTAGATCCAGTTGCACAGGAACAGGCCAGGTGGGTTTGAAATGTCTCCAGAGAAGGAGACTCCACAACATCCCCAGGGCAGCCCCTGCCAGGGCTCCATCACACTCACTGGGAAGAAGGTCCTTCTCCCACTGATGTGGAACCTCCTCTGCTCCAGCTCACACCCGCTGCCCCTTGTCCTGTCACTGGGTGCCCGAGCAGAGCCTGGCCCCATCCTCCTGATACCCGCCCTTTCCTTACTGATCAGCACCATTGAGGTCCCCCCTCAGTCTCCTCTATTCCAAGCTCAAGAGACGCAGCTCCCTCAGCCTCTCCTCACCAGGGAAGTGTTCTAGTCCCTTTATCATTATTTAGTAGAATGTGTCCAACACACTCCTTCCTCTCAGATTTCTTCCTGTTCTCTGGCTCTTCGGTTTGTCTTAACGGGTGAAGCACACTCTCTTTCTCCATTATCATATTTTAGTTAGAATGTGATTCTTTTTCCCCTTGTCAGATGAAAATGTGCTTTTTATAAATGTGTAGTCGTGTGGATGATAAACCATGCAAGGAAGTGGAGGTAAAATTGTCACACTGCCTTCAGAGTGAAACGTACGTGGCTGTGCAATTTCATAGTGAGGCAGTTTGCACAAAGAGCCTGTGGAAGACACTGAGATCAGAGTTACTGAGGCTGGCAAAGCCCTCTGAGCTCATCCAGCCCAGCCCAGGACCTAACATCACCGCATCAGCCAGACCAGGACACTAAGGGCCACAGCAAGGGGGTGTCGATGAAAAGACTGAATGTGGCACTTAGTGCCATGATCTAGGCTGTGGTGACATTAGGTGCTGAGGTGGATTAGAAGGAGGATGGTTAGTAGATGGGGAGAGGCTCTCCTCCCCCCCCCTAACCTGCCCTGGTGGGACCACATCTGCAATAGTGTGTCCAGTTCTGGGCCCCTCAGTTCCAGAAGGACAGGGAGCTGCTGGAGAGAGCCAGCACAGAGCCGCAGAGATGACTGTGGAGTCTCCTTCTCTGGAGATGTTTAAAACCTGCCTGGACTTGTTCCTGTGCAAGTGGATCTAGGGGATCCTGCTGTGGCAGGGGGATGGGACTGGATGATCTTTCCAGGTCCCTTCCAATCCCTCATGTTCTGTGCTTCTGTGACAGGTAACTCTTGCTTGCATATCACTTACATTTTGGTGGCTGCTGTTTTACTGCAACCATTTAATAATAAAGCGGAGATAGAAGTAGTCCTGGTGTCTGCAGACAAGGAGCAGCCCTGCAAATACACTGATTTATACCAGAATAAATGACACAGAGCCCCTTATTATTCCTGTGTGTTATGAATTGTTCTAATTCCACACGCTTTCCTGTGGGTGAGGCAATTCATTACACAAAACCCAGGAATTCAAGTTCCCTTCACAAGCCACTTCACACCAATTTTGCCTTAGTAGGTTTCCACCAGCCTTTGTGGAATGATTTTCGCTCTACATTAATGTAAATGAGGGTACAATCAGGCCTTGTGGCTGAGGCTTGTGGATTACAGCTACCTTCACCCTCGAGAACACACAGAGAAGAATAATCGTCTAGTGTGGCAGCAGTGAAAATCAATAGATCAATAGAAACTATTTCCAGCTACATTCATGATCCGCTCTTCACTGGTTTCTTGTTCTCCTTTTCTGGAGCTGCTTTATAAAACTGCCACAGGGCTCAGACAGGGTGAGACTATTTATTTATTAATTTCTCCTCCCTGACTCAATCCTCAGCACCCAGTTTCTGGTTTTAATTATAAATGTCTTTGTGTCATGCTGAGTATGCAGGGGCGAGAAAAAAGGGGTCTGTTCTCTGATGGGCTGAGAGACTGGGGATGTCAACAGCTGGTACTCATCTTCATGCTGTGGATTTCAAGCTTTGGAGCTCTAGGTCATAGCTGGTGAAGAGCCTGGAGAATCCATCTGGTGAGGAGAGATGGAGAGAGTCGGGGCTGTTTAGTTGGAGGAAGAGGAGGCTGAGGGGAAACCTCATCGCTCTCTACAGCTACCTGAAAGGACCCTGCAGAGATGATGGTGCTGGTCCCTTCTCACAGGTCATCAGTGACAGAAGCAGAGGGAAGGGTTTCAAGCTTCAACAGGGGAGGGTCAGACTGGCCATGGGGAAAAAATTCTTCCTGGAGAGAGTGGTCAGGCCCTGGGATGGGCTGCCCAGGGTGGGCGCTGAGTCCCCATCCCTGGATGAGTTTAGAAGTTGCTTAGATGTAGAGTTGAGTGATCTGTTCTAGGAGTGACCTTGTAGAATCACAGAATCACTACGGATTGGAAGGGACCTCGATGATCCCAAGGATCATCCTGAATCCAACCTGAATCATTCTGTGATTCTAAGGTCAGGCTGGGACCTGCACACTTACTGCGGTGCTGAGAGTGCATTTGTGTGGCTCTGAAGGGAGATCGCTGTGCTGTTACAACAGAGAGGTGCAAGGATCTGTCTTAGCTGCAGATGTTCAGGAGCTGACAGAATAGAAACAGAAAAGCTGGAAAATACACAGACAAGGCTTGCTTGCAGGAAAATTCCTCAGATCCTCTTAAGCACTTTTGGTGGTGTCAAAAGTTTCTGTGTTTGTCATTATTGATTATTCTGACTCTCTGATCTAGAAACTCTGGCTACTTCTTCCCTTGCGTCAGCTATCACCTGGTGGTTGCCTATTTTGTCAGGCACTGGAACAGCTGCCCAGGGAGGGGGTTGAGTCCCCGCCTCTGGAGGTGTGGAAGAGAAAGGTAGATGCTGCTTTGGGGGACAGGGTTCAGTGGTGCTGATAGGGACAGGAAAAGGTTGAACCCGATGATCTGAAGGTCTGTTCCAGCCCAAACTGTTCTGATTCCATTTAGCGATGGAGTAATTTCACTTTCTCCGTGTGTGCATGTCTATATACTGAAGAAGAGTGAATGCTTATGGAGGTATTTGGCAGCAAATAAAGACTGCTCACATGCTGGATCTTCCCACTGGCGCTTCCTAGAGAGCAACTGGGATATGAGAAACTTGAGAAATACTGAGTCTTGCCTCATTGAGTTGCCTCATGTCTACACAGTAAATGGCTGTGTTCTCATCGTTCCCTCCCTTCATCTTTTCATTTATACAAGATCCAACTGACTGTGTTTTGGTGCCCGTGAAATGTGTGAGCTCTGGAGCAGACTTAACCCTAGTGAGGTATGGCTGTGGTGAAAACCAGCAGGATGTTCCTGTGCGACTGGATCTAGGTGACCCTGCTGTGGCAGGGGCGTTGGACTGGATGATCTTTCGAGGTCCCTTCCCATCCCTGATGCTCTGTGACTCTGTGATTGTGCTGCGTGAGGTCAGAGGACAGGAGTGTGTCCCTTGGGTGTGCTGTGCAGGAGACCTAACACCTAGGTAGTTGAGGTGACACTGTGTGCTCTGTTAGATGAGAAAACTTCCTTCCCTCACTCCCTTCTACTTGTAGACCCAGGGTGGGACCAGCCATGCTGATGTTCCTACACACCTCCTGCCCTGGGGTCTATTAACAAGCTATTAACTACTAATGAGCACAAGAGGAAGCTGATGATTGATGAACTCAGCACCTGGCCAGCAGCTGGGACAGCAGTCTCCTCCTTTTTACAAGATAAACTAGCAATGTACTGATTCAAAAATAACACACTCTGGACCAATAAACTCCCCCAGTATGATCACAGACTCATTCCAGTTGGAAAAGATCCCAGGGATCATTGAGTCCAACCATCAACCCTACTCTACAAGGTCACCCCTAAACCAGATCCCCCAACACCATGATGAAGCAGAGCATTTAGTTTCTAGCATCCAGCAGCTAGAAACTAGAGTTGGCAGAGGTGCTCTCTCTAATAGAGCAATTAGTCATTGAAATACAGAGCTAAACAGAGCTTTATTTTAACAGCAAAGAGCAACTTTGAGGCAGAGTTGTCTTTCTTTTAAGTTACACAGTGTTATTGGGTGTTAACGGGGAAAGTTTGCTGCTGGAAACTGAGAAATCCATACAAAAGTACTTTATGACCCCATCAGGTCCTTTGTGTCAGAAGAAACTCTGGGTTTAAGTGATGCTTAAATAAAATGGACTGAACAATAACAAGGGCAGTGCAGAGTCTGGCATCTGGGCAAGAGCAACCTCAGGTACCAGCATAGGTTTGGGGACTCGCCTGTTGGAGAGCAGTGTAGGAGAAAGGGACCTGGTGGCCAGCAGGATGGCCAGGAGCCAGCAATGGGCCCTTGAGGCCAAGAAGGCCAACAGCATCCTGGGGTGGATCAGAAGGGGGGTGGTTAGTAGATGTTCTTCTCCCACTCTGCTCTGCCCTGGTGAGACATCTGGAATCTTGTGTCCAGCTGTGAGTCCCTCAGTTCCAGAAGGACGCAGCTGCTGGAGAGGGCCCAGCGCAGAGTCACAAAGAGGATGGAGGAAGGGGAGCATCTCCCTGCTGAGGAAAGGCTGAGGGAGCTGGGAAAAAAGGAGACTGAGGGGTGACCCCATGGTTCTTGATCAATATGTGAAGGGTGGGTGTCGGAAGGATTGAGCCAGGCTCTGCTCAGGGGCATCTCTTGATAGGACAAGGGGCAACGATTGTGAGCTGGAACAGAGGAGGTTCCATATCAATGTGTGAAGGACCTTCTTCCCAGTGAGGGTGACAGAGCCCTGGCAGGGGCTGCCCAGGGTGGGTGTGGAGACTCTGTCTCTGGAGACATTTAAAACCCATCTGGCCATGTTCCTGTGTGACTGGCTCTAGGGGATGCTGTCTGTGGCAGGGGGAGTGTAGTGGATGGTCTCTTGAGGTCCTGTCCACTCCCTAATATTCTGTGAGATACAGGACTTGTCTTGTAGGCAGGAAGGTGCATAAGACGCGGTGTGGAAAAGATGAAGAGGTGATGCCTGCACTGAGCAACCTCCTCGTGCACTTTTAGATTTGATTTATTATTCTGCCTTCCCCCCCCTGCCCACTCCCTGTGCTGCTCCGTGTTTATGGTTTATTGTGTCTGTCTTAGCACTATAGATTTTTTTTGCCTTTAAAAAGTTAAGCTGGGTGGGTTTTATTTTATCTTGGTGCTCTCTAATGGAGTTCAGCTGCTTAATAGGCTGCTAAAAGTTGAAAAGGAAGTCTCTGCTGCTTCTTCTCCTTTATGTCCTGCCACCGCATAGGGGAGAGAGGCCTGGATGTGGAGAGCTTCTGGCACCTCTTCCATTCTGTGTTACTTTTAAGATATGCAGATGTTGTTTGTGGAGAAGGGAAGGCAGCAGACTTGGCAGCCCGGCTCAGGTCATGCCACAGAGAGTCAATGAAGCATTGTTTTTTTACTCCACGGGGCAACGCCGGAGCTGCTGGATCCGCGGCTTAGTGGAACATTGCAAAACAGACGCGGCAGGGGGCAAGAAACTCGCTTTATACAACTCCAAATGATTTGTAGACGTGCAAAGCGCTGGATGCTCTGCCCATTAATGAGATGTTTGCTGTTTAAAATTCCTTCCTTTCATGAAGTTACTCCTTTGTGCACAGGCATCCTTGTTTTAGCTTCTTGTTTATTACGTGTTGGCTGAAATAAATCAGGAAACGCAGATTTACAGCTCTCATGGAGTTTCTTAAGTGTAATTAGTCTGTTACAAAGAATTAGATTCTTCGTTGGGAGAAGAGAAGATTAAGGGTCTGGGGTTGGATAGGTTTGGTTTATGGTTAAGGTTGTTCTGTAAGATTTACTCACCACTTACTCATTGCTAAAAGATTCCCAAACATGGGGGTTTGTCCCTTATTTTTGCGCTGCCTAATTGGAAAAGGTCTTAAGTCACTGTAGTTCTGCCCTTTCACAGGATCACAGGACATTAGGGATTGGAAGGGACCTCAGAAGATCATCCAGTCCAATCCCTCTGCCACAGCAGGATTCCCTAGATCCAGCTGCACAGGAACATGGGCAGGCAGGTGTGAAACATCTCCAGAGAAGGAAAACTTCATATACAGAATGTTGTCAACCTTCAAAATATGGATGGTAGGAGGAACAACTAGATTGTTAGCAACCCTGATGAGCATTTGGGTACTAATTTCCCTTTCCTTGTACGTGCTGTGCAGTAATGATGTAGGAGCATTGTTTCCTCTTGGGGGGAGACCTCATAGCTCTCTACACCTGCTCTGAAGAAGTTCCTTGTTCAGCTCACATGTGTTGCCCCTTGTCCCATTATTGTGTGGCAGTGAGCAGAGCTTGGCTCCATCCTCCTGACACCCATCCTTTCCATACTAATCAACATTCATGGGGTCAATATTTATGGGGTCACCCCTCGGGCTCCTTTTTTCCCAGCTCCAGAGCCCCAGCTCCCTCAGCCTCTCATCAGCAGGGAGATGCTCCCCTCCCTGCATCATCCCTGTGGCTCTGCGCTGGGCTCTCTCCAGCAGCTCTGTGTCCTTCTGGAACTGAGGGGCTCACAGCTGGCCACAAGATTCCAGATGTGGCCTCACCAGGGCAGAGTAGAGGGGGAGGAGAAGACACAGTAGCCCTGTGAGAGCAAGCCACTGCTTTACTTACATTCACTTTACATTTTCCTGGTAGATCAACCACGATGCAGCCAGAGCTTTTCTGTTAAGCACAGAACAGCTGAGCTTACAGCTCTGTGGAAGGTCATTGCTTCTCCGCTTCCACGTACGTTTCGGTGTGTATTTGTTACTGATCGATCACACAAACAAAAGCAGTCAGTAAAATCATATTTCAGCTGTTTCATTAAAGTGGAGCAGCCTGAAGTGTTTTAGACAGACACCTGATAATTAATGCTCTTCAAACAAGCTGGGGAACGTAGATCACAGTCATTCATCTTCTAAGAGCCAATACACAGAGTGGCTTTCCCTGTAGATTAGAAGTCACTACAGGATGTGCTGCTCTGTGAGCAGAGGAGAGTTTGTAGTGGTGTGGGCTGATGTTTTGGAGGGCAGCATGAAATAGTTCCAGAAATGCACCTCATGCGAGTGCTGCTGCATGGGGATAAAGGTCCTGCAGTAGACTCGGTTGTAATGGCCAGAGGAGACACAGATGTTAATACAGGAAGGTTTTTGTGCTCAGGAAGGGCAGTGTTGAAGCTCTGTTGTAGTTTAACGCCTCTCAGAATAAAAATTCTGAATGGAATATGCAGAAACACTTCACATGTCTTGAACATGGAATTGCTCTAGGTTTGCTAATGGCTGAGACCACAGCAGGCTTGGCTGCCGTTCAGTGGGACCTGGACAGGCTGGAGAGCTGGGTGGGGAGATGCTGAATGAACCTACAACAAGAGCAGGGTAGAGTCTGGCATCTGGGCAAGAACAGCCCCAGGGACCAGGATATGGTGGGGACTGACCTGTTAGAGAGCAGCTTAGGAGAAATGGACCTGGTGGTCCTGGTGGCCAGCAGGATGGCCAGGAGCCAGCAATGGGTCCTAGTGGCCAAGAAGGCCAGTGGCATCCTGAGGTGGATCAGAAGGGAGGTGTTTTAGCAGATCCAGGGAGGTTCTCCTCTGCCTAGGGGAGACCACATCTGGAGTGTTGTGCCCAGTTCTGGGTCCCTCAGTTCCAGAAGGACACAGAGCTGCTGGAGAGAGCCCAGTGTAGAGCTACAGAGATGATGGAGGGAGGGGAGCATCTCCCTGCTGAGGAAAGGCTGAGGGAGCTGGGGCTCTGGAGCTGGGAAAACAGGAGACATCAGTGTTGATCATTATGGAAAGGATGGGTGTCAGGAGGATGGAGCCAGGCTCTGCTCTGGGGCACCCAATGATAGGACAGAGGTCACCAGGTGTGAGCTGGAACACACTAGGTTCCACATCAGTCTGAGCAGGAACCTTTTCCCATTGAGGGTTAAAAAGCCCTGGCAGGGGCTGCCCAGGGTGGTTGTGGAGTCTTCTTCTCTGGAGACGTTTCAAACCTGCCTGGCCCTGTCCCTGNCTGGAGACGTTTCAAACCTGCCTGGCCCTGGCCCTGTGCGACTGGATCTAGAGGATCCAGGTGTGGCAGGGGGATGGGACTGGATGGTCTTTCGAGGTCCCTTCCAATCTCTGATGTTCTGTGATTCTGTGGAAAAAACCCCCAGCCTTAGTTCCCATTATTGCAACCCCCCACCCCCACCCCTCAAAAGAAGCTTAAACAGGGGGAATTAAACAGTGTTTAGCTGAACTTGTGTCAAGTGCTCTTGGAGTCTTTAAAGCTCACATTCTGTCTCGGTGAAAATCCTGGCACTGTGGCTACTTCAGAAGCCTTTCTGCTCAGTGTTTGCTTTCTGAGACCTGTGCTGTTGGGATGGTAAATGGCTTTGTCAGAGGAGAGGTCATTCAAAGCACATTCACAAGGGGAATTGTTTTAAATTCTTACAAGAAGGAAACATCCCTCGATTGGCTTTGTAGAGAAGCAGTAAGGAAGGCGAAAGGATTTGGAGCAAGTTCTTCATCCAGCTCTAAGCCTGTCAGTCTGCTCTGGCACTGTCCTTAGTGGCTTTAAGTAGGTGGGAGTGAGTTTTGCCTCTTTCCCAGCGGGATGAGGGATGGAACGTGATGTTGAATAAAATCTGCATGGAGGTGAAGAAAAATCATTACTGCTGGTGCCGCAAGGCACAGCTCTATGGGAAATCGATCCCCTAGTATTTGTTGACAATCATTGATCAGTTATAAATCTGGTCACGTCCACTTCCATGATGATGTCACTCCCTAATTGCTTCTACAGACAAAGGAAATAGCCCAGACGTTCCAGAAATTGGCAGTAAAACCTTGGTGCTTCGTATTCTGCAGCTGATAGGCCACCAATCAATTCATTTTCAATTAAAAAACATTACACCCACAGACACACGGAGCATGAGGGGCTGGAAGGGACCCCCAGAGGTCACAGAGGAGTCCAACACCTCCTCAAGCAGAACCACAGAATCTAGTACCTTTGCCTTCTCTCCAGCTCCCTGAAGGGAGCTTGTAGTCAGGTGGGGGTCGGGCTCTTCTCTCAGGCAACTAGGGACCAGGACGAGAGGACAGCACCTGGAGCTACCAGGGGAGGGTTAGGCTGGATGTTAGGAAGCCCTTCCTCATGGAAAGGGGGATCAGAGCCTGGACTGGACTGCCCAGGGCAGTGGTGGATTCCCCATCCCTGGAGGTGTTGAAGGCCAGCCTGGCTGTGGCCCTCAGTGCCCTGGTCTGGCTGCTGTGGTGCTGTTAGGTGCTGGGCTGGGCTGACTCAGCTCAGAGGGGTTTTCCAACCTCAGTCATTCTGTGATTCTTTTAATTCTCAATTGATTGTCCTGGCCTCTGAAAAAGAGGCTTTGAGACTGCTCTCTCTGATCACTGGTGTCTGGAGAAGGCACTTCCTACACTACCATCCCTTTACAGTTCCTGATCTGGAAGTGACAATACTAGGCCCTCATAAAAACAGCCTTAAAGCTGGTGAGAGAACCTAGTAGGAATAAAGCAGTCTGAACCACATTTCAGCCTGGGAATCTACTCCATGGAATGAACACAACGGTATCTGACTTTTAAGTAGGAAGTCACTGGATTTATATTTAGAGGTTTTGGCTAGATCTAGGGGATCCTGCTGTGGACTGGACTGGATGATCTTTGGAGGTCCCTTCCCATCCCTAATGTTCTGTGGCTCTGTGATTCTTTACCTCAGAAACTGAGAAGGAAGCTTTTGCTACCAAATAGTAATAAATGTGAGATGGCAAATGTGCTGGTACTTAGAAATATTTCTATAGTCCTTCTTTCATGAGAATATTCAGGCTGAGGCATAGTAAATGGTTTGAAAAAGTGACTGTGAGGATCACGATAGTAATTGTACTTGATGGAAAGAACAGCTTTGTACAGCAATCCCCTCTTTTAAAGTAAAAATAAATTATGTATCTATGGGTT
Organism: Rhinopomastus cyanomelas; assembly: GCA_013400115.1. Lineage (NCBI taxonomy): Eukaryota > Metazoa > Chordata > Aves > Bucerotiformes > Rhinopomastidae > Rhinopomastus > Rhinopomastus cyanomelas. The sequence goes on from VXBP01007390.1 coordinate 139,959, forward strand.
TTCAAAAATACCCCAAACAATAGACTCCCCCCACAATGTGATGAAGCAGAGCATTTAGTTTCTAGCATCCAGCAGCTCGAAACTGGAGTTGGCAGAGGTGCTCTCTTTAATAGAGCAATTAGTCATTGAAATACAGCGCTGAATAGAGCTTTATTTTAATGACAAAGAGCAACTTTGAAGCAGAGTTGTGTCTTTTAAGTTCTACTTACTGAAAGGCCACAGTGCCTGTTGTTTGAGTGTCACTTTCACTGGGAACACCAGTAGGGTGTTAACAAGGGATGTTTTGCTAACACCTTGAAGTCACAGTATCACAGAGCATTAGAGATTGGAAGGGACCTCCAAAGATCATCCAGTCCGATCCCCCTTGGTCCAGTTGCACAGGAACATGTCCAGGTGGGTTTGAAATGTCTCCAGACAAGGAGACTCCTCAGCAGCCCCTTCCAGGGCTCTGTTATAGTTTCTTTTCAATTCTGGAAGCTTCTTGTTTGAATCTTTGTCACCCAGTGGGTGAAGCTGCATCACCTCTCTGCTTGTCTCCAAAGGATTACTTCAGCAGCGTGACAAGACTATGACACTTCCAGAACACCTCTTCTGTTGTGCCAGTTCCCAATGCATTTCCAGGGTCTCTACAAATTGCTTCAGCTAAAAATAAGTTCTTTTGAATCTCAAGATAAATACAAAACTTTCTTGAAGAAAAAGATCTTCTTTCATTCCTTCTTGTTCTATGCATCCTGATTCGGTTTTCAACAAGAAATTGAAAGAGGGAGGTTATGGAAAACTGTTATTCTAATCTGGTTTTACAAACAAAAGCCTTTCAGACTGGAAAATCAATGCTCTTGAATGGTTCTAATTCAGATGTAATTGAGGAGAGGATCCTTCCAGCTTCTCAAGTCTTTTTTATAGGAGACTTGATTCTGTGGCCTGAATGCAGGGAAAAATCCTCCTTTAAACCACTGTGAATTGTACTGAGCACTTGTCATGCGTTTAGTTGGGAGTGACCTGGCCATAAGTGAGGGGTTGGACAGTACCAGAAGGGGCTAACAGGAGGGCCTGTTCCCATTACTAACCTCATTCCTTTTCACTCCCAAATTATTAATGATCTGTAGGCACTGGGAGTTGGGCTTCTCTCTTTGCTTCCTTTATTTTACAACTAGGGCAGGTCAGATGAGCTCAGCTGTTGGTATTACAGAATCATAGACCATCAGGGATTGGAAGGAACCCTAGATCCAGTCACACAGGAACATGTCCAGGTGGGTTTGAAATGTCTCCAGAGAAGGAGACTGCACAGCCCCCCTGGGCAGCCCCTTCCAGGGCTCTGTCACCCTCACTGGGAAGAAGGTCTTCTCACACTGATGTGGAACCTCCTCTGCTCCAGCTGACACCCGCTGCCCCTTGTCCTATCATTAGATGCCCCAGAGCAGAGCCTGGCTCCATCCTCCTGACACCCACCCTTCACATGTTGATCAACATCCATGGGGTCACCCCTCAGCCTCCTTTTCAAGCTGAAGTGATGCAGCTCCTTTGGCCTTTCCTCATCATCACCTCCTTTCATCCTCTGTGTCTCTGCACTAGACTCTCTCCAGCAGCTCAGTGCCCTTCTGGAGCTGAGGGGGCACACAACTGGACAAAAGATTCCAGATGTGGTCTCACCAGGGCACAGTAGAGGAGAACCACTCTTGATCACCCCCTTCTGATCCACCCCAGGATGCCACTGGCCTTCTTGGCCACCAGGGCCCATTGCTGGCTCCTAGTCATCCTGCTGGGCACCAGAACCTCCAGGTCTCTCTATGTAAAACTTCAGCTGATCCTGCGCTGAATTCTGTCCTGCAGTTCTACATGACCAGGAGTCCTCTTCATGTCCGTGTGCATTCCACGTGTGACAAGGTGGCCCGTTTTCGCGAGACTCCCTAGTATCTCCTGAAGATACAGGCATGTAGGCAGCAGTGTGGCTCCTTAAACCCACTGCGGAGGAAGCTACTGTGCACTGGGCAGGGATCACCACGATCCAGTGCTGCTGGTAGAAATTGTGCTTGAATTACTGATGTTGGGGAGACAGGTTTGAGATGCGTTTCTCCGGTAACTAGTCGTTGACTTCAGTTCCTTCTCTTTGCTCGAGTGGCAACTGTCATGTATTTTTATGTTGTAAATGTGGTCAAAGGAGAAGTTGCTTCTGTCTCCTGTTACCACCTCCAGAATGCTAATGGCGTGACTTGGTTTGCCTGTGCTGTCTCTGACTTTGAGAGAGTTGTTTTGTCCTTGGGAGAGTCACCAACAGGCTGGGAACAGAGTAAACTGGAGGAGTGTCTTCCCTTCTGCTGCAGCATTTCTGGGTGGCTGAGAATAATTCATGTGGGTAAGAACTGGAGTGTGTCACGAGCACAGAGTGCTGGGGCTCACAAGGCAGCTCTGGGGGAGCTGGGCAAGGGGAAATCTAATGAGGTTCGACAAGAACAAGTGCAGAGTCTTTCACCTGGGAAATGGTAATGAGAGGCATCAGTACAGGTTGGGGAACAATGTGCTGGAGAGCACCTGCATGGAGAGGGACAGCACTGTGCTCATGTGGCCAAGAAGGCCAACAGTATCCTGGGCTGCATTTAGAAGAGTGTGTCCAGCAGATCAAGCCAGGTTTCTCCTCTCTCTCTACTCTGCCTTAGTGCCCCCACATCTGGAATATTTTGTTCAGTTCTGGGCGTCTCAGTTAGAGGGACAGAGATCTGCTTGTGACAGTCCAACAGAGAGCCATGAGGATGATTAGGAGACACTGAGAGACCTGGGGCTTCTTAGTCTGGAGAGAAGGTTACGAGGGGACTTAATCATTGTCTACAAATCCATGAGGGCTGGGTGTCAGGAAGAGACGGACAATTTCTTTTCAGTTGTGCCCTGTGACAGGACAAGGGGCACTGGGTGTCAGTTGGAGCTCAGGAAGTTCCTCCTCAACATGAGGAAGATCATCTTTGCTGTGAGGGCCACACAGCACTGGAAGGGGCTGCCCAGGGAGGTTGCAGAATCTCCTCCTCTGGAGACTTTTCAGACCCATCTGGATGTGTTTCTGTGTGACCTGCCCTAGATTCTGCAGTCCTGCTCGAGGTCCCTTCCAACCCCTAATGACCCGTGCGTATCACGTCGTCCAAACCCTCTGCCAGAGCAGGCTCACCTAGAGCAGGTTGCACAGGTTCGTGTCCAGGCAGGCTCTGAGTATCTCCTGAGGAGACTCCCCAGTGTCTCTGGGAAGCCCGTCACAGTGCTCCGCTACTTCAGAGGAAAGCGGGGTGCTTACTGTGAGACGGGGGAGAGAAACGCTTCGGTGGCAAACACCATGTCATAGCTAGCTATAATTCTTCATAAGCCTAAGAGTATCTTTGCTGGTAAGCTCCAGAGCCACACATTTGTTCCTAGGAGGGCTAGTGGAGGGAAAACAGTGACTCTTGTTTTAGGCAGCGTGTTTGCCGGGTAGGAACACAAATACACCCACAAACACCAAGTTCAGGGCAGCTGAAGCCTGGAAAGCAGGGCTGTGTTTTGAGCAGAGGATCACAGAACATCAGGGATCGGAAGGGATCTTGAAGGATCACCCAGTCCAGTCCCCCCCCCCGCATATGGATTTGCAGTGGCACTAATAGCCATTCAAACCCCGCAGTTGAAGAGGGAAATGTGCAGAGCTGCAGCCCTTCCCTGAGCTGCTGATGTGCTCTGCAAACGCCTGGCTCGTGCGCCGTCGTTGCTATAGGAAATGGATCTGGATTAAACATCAGCTACGCTTCGAGCTGTTTATCTCGAGGCTGTCTGTTTATACACAGAGGCAGATCTTAAGACAATTATGGCAATTATGTTCTTGACTGCTTGAGTACCTACTGACTTCGTAGGATGGTTAAGAGCCACACAAGGGCTTGTTTAGACATTGTGGTTTAGAGCTGGTTTTTTGAGACATGGCTCTTAAAAAGAGACCCACAACACTAAAACATTCTCTCATGGAAGAGTTTCTTTAAATACTCTCCTGCCCTGAAACCTGTCCTGTCCTGTATTCACCACTCTACTTTTTGGGTCCAGAATCTGTGTTTAGAGTCACAGTATCGCAGAGTAATCCTGGTTGGAAAGGAGCTCCTAGATCACAGTCCAGCCAGACCCACAGCAACAACAAACCTAACTACCTCAACCCCTAACTACCTGACTGATCCACAAACACAAACTGACCCCCTCAGTGACAGACCCTAGAGCAGGCTGTGAAGCACCGTGGCTACACAGTTCTTAAGCACCTCCAGGGATGGGGACTTAGCCCCCTCCCTGGGAAGGCCCTTCCAGTGCCCAACCGCTCTTGCTGTCAAGAATCTCTTCCTCATATCCAGTGCAAACCTCCCCTGCCTCAGCTTCAGACCATTGTCCCTGGGTTTGTCATTAGCTCCTAAGGAGAAGAGGCCAACCCCCAGCTCTCTACAACCTCCTTTCAGGTAGTTGCAGAGGGCAGTGGGGTTCCCCCCTCAGCCTTCTCTTCTCCCAACTAAACCTGCCCCCAGCTCCCTCAGCCTCTCCCCACATGACTGGTTCCCTAAACCTCTCAGGAGCTGGGTAGCTCTGTTCTGGACACCTTCCAGCATCTCAATGTCTTTCCTGTCATGAGGGGCCCTGAACTGACCCCAGTACTTGAGGGGAGGCTTCAAAAAAAAACCAAACTGTGATTTCTGCACTTAATACTTGCTGACATAAGAGAGAGATGAAAACAGAGGTTTTAATTTTTGTTAAAACCCCGTGATTAGCAGGAATTACTAGATTTATGGTTTCTGCTGTTACTCACCGTGCCCCGAGTCCTGGTGCTTTAGGATGTTTCAGTACAAAGTCATCGTTGAGGTGAATATTTTCTCGGCAGCGGAGTCTAATAAATCAGGGCATTATCTCAGCAAGTTGCACTGACACTTGTTTCGCCGATGACTCTAATCTTCCCTTTGTTAAAGCAACCTGCATTACCTCAGTAATTGTGAGGAGAGAGAGAGGAATGAGCAGAAAGTAATGGAAGGGAAATTAGCTGCTTCTTAATTATAGGGGGCTTGTATGTATGAACTAATGACTCTGTGTGTGTGTGGTTAGTGCTGCAGTGCTGCTGCAAATTACCCGGTGAACAGAGACACTGGATCGCTGTTCGGGCATCAGTTCGGTCTCCTTCGTCAGGTGAGGTCATTGTTCAGCAAATACACGTGTGAGAATCTGTATTTCTCACTGGGGGGCTGGAGCCCCTCTGCTGCAGGGACAGGCTGAGGAAGCTCGGCTTGTTCAGCCCGGAGAAGGGAAGGCTCTGGGGGGACCTGATAGCTGCCTTCCAGTCCCTGAAGGGGGCTACAGGAAGGCTGCAGAGGGACTGTTTACAGAGGCCTGGAGTGATGGGACGAGGGGCAGTGGTTTCACTTGTGAGACCACACCTTGAGTGCTGGCTCCAGCTTTGGGCACCACGCGTTGAGGTGCTGGAGCGGGGCCAGAGAAGGGCAACGAGCATGATGAGAGGGTTGGAGAGCAGGCTCTATGAAGAGTAGCTGAGGGAAGTGGAGGCACTTAGTCTAGAGGAGATCTTCTTGCTCTCTACAGCTGCCTGCAAGGAGATTGTGGTGAGGCTGGTGCTGGTCTCTTCTCCCAAATTCCTAATGATAGGACATGGGGAAATGACCTGAAGCAGCATAAGGGGAGGGTTAGGCTGGATCTGAGGAAGAAGGTCTTTGCTGAGAGAGCAGCTGAGCACTTGAACAGGCTGCCCTGCGAGGTGGTGAAGTCTCCATTCCTGGAGGTGTTTCAAAACCAAGTAGCTGGAGCACTTGAGGCCATGGTCTAGGGTTTAAGGACCTTTTTGGATGAGGGCTGGGTTTGATAATCCTGGAGGTCTTTTCCAGCCAGGATGATTCTGTGATCCAGATCAGAGAAGGGCAGATTGAAATGGGCTGTTAGGAAGAAGTCCTTTAGCAGGAAGAGGGCTGAACTCTGGAACAGGTTGCCCAGTGAGGTAGTTCAGGCTGCATCACTGTGGCTGTTCCAAGTGAGGCTCAGCAAGGCTCTGGGAAACCTGATCTAGTTGGAGGTCCCTTCTGACCCAGGCCAGTCTATGATTCTGTGACTCTTTGTCATAAGTTCATACAGTAATTTGGATTGGAAGGAACCTCACGAGGTCTCTAGTCCAACATCCTATTCAAAGCAGTCAGGGTTCTATGCTGTGCAGTCTTCAAAACACTCAGGGATGGAGAATGCAGAGCCTCTCTGCAGCTGGTGCCACTGCCTGATGGTCTTTGGTTTGAAGAACATTTACTTACATAAAGGTAGACTCAGTGGTGGAGTCCCAATCCTGGGAGGTGCTGTGGCCCTCAGTGGCCTGGTCTGGCCGCTGTGGTGATGTCAGGTCCTGGGCTGGCTGAGCTCAGAGGGCTTCTCCAGCCTCAGTGATGCTGTGAGTCTGTGAATCCTGCCGTAACTACCAGCAACACCAAGTCAAGAAGCCACCATTTAAGCCAGATGGCAATGGAGAAGCCTAAGAAAAAGCCAACGGAGAAGTGTGAAAAGAATGGATCTACAAATTGTCTCTGAAATAGTCACTAACCAGGAGAGCTGAAACGTGGCCGCGATGGATTCTAATTGAAGCTGGCAGGCTGTGGAGTTTGCAAACCTGTGCCTGCTCGTACCTGAATAGTAATGAGAGACGCCTTGGGGATGATGGCGACGATAGCGCACAGCCAGCCCGAGACACGCGAGTTGCAAAACAATAAGAAAATAGACTTTTCTTAAACGCTGAGCGAGCCCGGTGACTTTTCTCCCACAGTGAACACAGAACTGAAATTAAAACACCTAGGTAGCAAGTTTTTTTCATGAAGCAATCAACATTTCCAAGTATCACTGGGAAGACTACAAGGAGTTGATTAACAGAGAAATTAATCTTCTGTAGCCTTACCTGGAAGTTGATAAACTAGAGCAGCAGTTTCTGTGGTGTCAGGAGGATGGAGCCAGGCTCCGCTCAGGGTCAGCCAATGATAGGACAAGGGGCAGCAGGTGTGAGCTGGAACAGAGGAGGTTCCACATCAGTGTGAGAAGGACCTTCTTCACAGTGAGGGAGCACTGGAAGGGGCTGCCCAGGGGGGCTGTGGAGTCTCCTTCTCTGGAGACATTTCAAACCCACCTGGCCATGTTCCTGCACGACTGGATCTAGGGGATCCTGCTGTGGCAGGGGGTGGGACTGGGTGATCTTTCAAGGTCCCTTCCAATCCCTGATGTTCTGTGATTCGGTGACACTGCTTCCTGTAAACACAAGAAGAGGAAGAAGACTGACTGTTGGTGATACTCACCATTTATTCAAAACTAACCTTACACGAGGATCCTAAACAGGAAGCAAGTGTCAAGGCAAATAACGAGTGACAAGCGTTGTTGCACCCAAGCAGAGGTAGCGGTTCAAGAAGTCTCTGGATAACCCCGTTTGGAGCATTACTGATCATTTTGCTTAAAAACATGCACTTTGATTTTTCTCTCCATCCGTTTTTAGTCTGTCTGTTGATTGAGAAGCAAAGAAATATGAACTGAGATTGGAACTGCCCTTAGAGGAAGCCTGTAGCTTTTGTTTTGAGGCTGCACCTTGAGGACTGGGTCCAGTTTGGGGCACCTCAGGAGACATCGAGGTGCTGGAGCGAGGGCAGAGGAAGGCAACGAAGCTGGGGAGGGGCCTAGAGAATCAATGTGATGAGGAGAGATGGAGAGAGTTGGGGCTGTTTAGTTTGAGGGAGAGGAGGCTGAGGGGAGACCTCATCACTCTCCACAACTATCTGAAAGGACCCTGCAGAGATGCTGGTGCTGGGCTCTTCTCACAGGTCATTGGTGACAGAAGCAGAGGGAAGGGCTTCAAGCTTCAACAAGGGAGGGTCAGACTGGACATCAGGAAGAAATTCTTCACAGAGAGAGTGGTCAGGGACTGGAAGGGGCTGTCCAGGGTGGGGGGTGAGTCCCCACCCCTGGATGTGTTTAAAAGTTGCTGAGATGTTGCGTTGGGAGATCTGGTTTAGGGGTGACCTTGTGGAGCAGGGTTGCTGGTTGGACTCAACGATCCTAAGGGTCTTTTCTGACCTGAATGATTCTGTGGTTTTATCCCTCTATGCTCCTCAGATGAGGAAAATGAAGGGGGAAAAAACCACCTGTGCGAAGATGATTTGCTCTTTGGGTCTAAGAAGTCAGCTGGTGGAGGAGCTCCTCAGCCCTTACAAGCCCAGGAATGTCGAACGTTTCTGGAGGAATAAATAAATACTAATTGTGTAGGAACTCAGACCTCTGTTATTCCCGACTCTTTAGCAGGATTAAAGAACACAGTAGCAGGCTCCCTCCGTCACCAGGCGGATCAAACGGACACATCTCAGAGCGATGTCTGAAGGTGTCAGTGTTCGCCAGAGGTGAGAGAGAACACGAGGAAGCGGACGTGTCTGATCGGGATTCCTTTGCTAGTTAGGCAGTGATTGGCAGAGGAGGAGGTATTAAGCGCTCCGGCTCGGAGACCGGCACGGAGGTGCAGCCAAGATTACCATCTGCTGAATATGAAATGCTTGGATCAAGACATCACAGCTACAGCTCCCCAAACAGCAGGGACAGCAGTCGTTTTTGGAAACAGTATCACACAGGGTAGGGAAGCATGAAGATAGAAGGGAGAAGCTGTTCGCTGGATTTTGGAGAGCAAATGACTTCATTGGTGCAATTGAACTGTGTTTAAGTGGCGCTGTGAGCGTCGGGGACTTCACAGCCAACCTCTGCGCTAACACGCTGGGGTTCTGGCAGCTCTGACCCAGACACAGGCCTGTTAACGCTGCGGTTTGGGGATCCGATCCTGAGTGGCCGGGGATTTTTATCAGCTGGAAGCCTTCATTTCCTGAACGACCTGGCCTCTGACAAACACTAAAGCAGGGAAAATTATCCTTTTCCATATTTAGCCATTGGGGCAGAAGGTAGCAGACAGCTCTCCTGAGGGTGAATCAGGCCCTGGACTGGGCTGCCCAGGGTGGGGGCTGAGTCCCCATCCCTGGATGAGCTTAAAAGTCGCTTACATGTAGTGTTGGGGGATGTGGTGTAGGGGTGGCCTTGTAGAATAGGGCTGATGGTTGGACTGGATGATCCCAGGGGTCTTTTCCAAACTGAATGAGTCTGTGAATGACTGTTTGTCTACACAATTATTCCTTTCTACTTGTTTTTTAGTTTTATACTGGAGTGTTAGAAGCAACTCAGATTGCATCAGAAGTCTTTGACTTCCAGAGGGATTAAAGGATCTGTTTTGTCTCTTTCAGTTCTTCCAGTCTCCCAGTTTGATTTGTAGCTTAGTAACTGAATTATGCAGGGTCTCACTGCCTTGAGCACTGCTGAATGACCCCCCCAAAGGGAAAGTCTGGTGAGGAGAGGCTGAGGAAGCTGGGGCCATTTATCCTGGAGAAGAGGAGATTCAGGGGGTCCTTACCCCACTCTCCAACTCCCTGAAGGGAGTTTGCAGTCAGGTTGGGGTCAGGCTCTTCTCCCAGTCAACCAGCACCAGGACGAGAGGGCAGGGCCTGAAGGTGCCAGGGGAGGGTTAGGGTGGATGTCAGGAAGCTCTTACTCAGGGAAAGGCTGATCCAGAGCCTGGACTGGCCTGCCCAGAGCAGTGGTGGAGTTGTTGAAGGCCAGCCTGGCTGTGGCCCTGAGTGCCCTGGTCTGGCTGCTGGAGCGATGTTAGGGGCTGGGCTGGCTGAGCTCAGAGGGCTTCTCCAGCCTCAATCAGTTGGTGATTCTACTTTACTATTGCAAGAGCAGGCACTTAGACTGGACACATGTATATACAGGCCTACAGAGCATTTCACAACAGGTTAATCAAAGACACCACTGACTGCACCAGACACCTGCACAAACTATCACATCTAATAAACAGGGGCATTTGTTTATTTTGGGCAGTTACTAGAAGGCATTTTCTATGCACCAGTTTAACAGATGTCTATTTCCAGTAGCTTGGCAGAACCTCACTGCTACAAATGTGAGAGCTGGACTAGTTTTGAACTCGGAGATAAGTTTTAGAGAGAGATCCACACTCCATTTGAAGGGGCTTTTCCCCTCAGTTTTTCCTCCTGGGGGGAGGATGCCCGACAGGCGGCGTGACGACTGTGTGTAAAACAGAGTCAGCTTCTCTCCACTCAGCATATCTGGGATAGCTGGCAGATCGAGTCGCATTGGATAAGCTTCTCTCAAGGGTATCATCTCTTTCTCTTTGTCCTCCTTGCCCAACCCTGCCCGCAGAAGACGAGGTGCTGCACGCCCTAATTGAAACGAGGGGCCTCTGATGTGGTTAAGAAAACAGCTCTGGGGAAAAAATCCATGAGTAAATCATTATTGATGAGGGGGATGGCACTGATGATGCCACTGCCTTCTGCATCTTTTGGCATGAATTCCAACTGTAGTGACTTAAAAGCCTACTTCTAACTGCATAAACTCGGGGGGTGCTGGCCTGTAGGTGCCGCAGAGGTACCGGCATCATGGGGCTTCTGCTCCGCTAGTGTAAACTGATGTAACTCCTCTTGCACTTCTTCCTTGCACCACAGAATCAGAGTGTTGGGGGTGGAAGGGACCTCAAAAGATCATCCAGTCCAATCCCCCGGCCACGGGGGGATCCCTCGATCCTTTTCTGGCATTTAGTGCTCTTTCCCTTGCAGAGGCAAGACAGTGGAGGAGTAGAACAGTGAAAGTTGAGTCTGCATGGAGGTAATCGCTGTCCTGGTCTCCCACTCCTAACAAGGCTCTGCATCTTTGAGAGCTGAACCTACAAGCACAGGCAGGCCCTACAAACTTGAGATAGGAATAGAATGGGTTTAATAAAGAGCCAAGAACAGAAAAAGTTACGGGGTTTTTACAGCTCTTCAACATTTCTTGAAGACGAGAGTTCTTGGAAGGTCAGGTAATAATTTGGGAGCCAAATGCAGAGGGAACTGTATTTCATGCACGATGCTGCTTATCCTTCTTGCTCTGCTTTTAGCCATCAGCCACTTTAGGCACCAGCCGTGTGCTGGCAACAGTCGGTTTAATCAGGTGTTGGTGAGTCACATTCTAAACATTCATACAGAGTTTTTACCGAAAAAACAACCCCAGAACCAGGTGCAGGTCTGAACCCATTAATTTAAGCAGACTGAATAGCTCTGGCGGGTCAGGGATGTGGCTTGGCTAGTCCTGTGTTACTAGTCGGCCACACCTTTGCTCTAATTCCACTTCTCTGTTGCCAGGTGCTCTCACAGAATCCCCAAACAGTAGGGGTTGGAAGGGCAGGGGGATTGGACTGGACAATCTTTCAAGGTCCCTTCCAATCCCTAATGATTCTATGATCCAGCCACAGCAGGGTCCCCTAGATCCAGTTGTGCAGGAGCATGGCCAGGCGGGTTTGAAACGTCTCCAGAGAAGGAGACTCCGCAACCCCTGTCACTCTCACTGGGAAGAAGGTCCTTCTCAGACTGATGTGGAACCACCTCTGTTCCAGCTTACTCCTGCTTGAAAACTGAGAAGGTAGAAAAGCTGGCTGATAGCTGACAGCAAGCAGGACACGTGGCACTCAAGTGAGGCAAATGCAAAGCCCATTGAACTTTGGTCCTTCTCCAAAGTTAAGGGAGAAGTGGCAAAGTCTGACCTGTCCAACATGGTGGCGTCTCCACTAGGGTCTCATTGCCAGCTTCTGGAAGGCTCTTCCTGCCAGAGAGTTTGAACTCGGGGCGTGTAACTCTGCATCACATCTGGGCCTGGAGATGCACCGTGTACGGCTCAGAACTCCGCCGGCGTTTGTATTCATGTTGTGTGAGCAGCTGGGAATTTTTATTGCCTTCCTGCTGGTCCTGTGCTACAGGGGAGAAAGAAACTTCTTCGAGATGGTTGTGTCTTCACTCCCTGCTTTTCCCCCTGCTATTTCAGGCTACTATGCTAGAGAAATCAAAGCAAATCAGAGCTAAGCTTCAGGAACTGAGGAGGCATGAGGTGCGATGAGCAAGCGGAGCCTTCCCTTTCCCTGCGCCTCATTAGTAGGTAACTGATACCCAGAAAAGTTCAGCGTTTGCATATGACAGCTGGCGAGAGCGGCATGGAGGGATCGTAACGGAGCTCGGGTAGCTGCAGGCTCCTCTTGTAGTTCCTGTCATCGTATTCACAGGACCGCTCGAGCCTGGCCCGCTGTTGTGCACTCTCCCTAGTAACTTCAGAGCGGGGACAGCAGAGCGTGTTTCCTCGTGGGGCACGAGATGGAGCTGTCTCTGGGCTGCTTTGGTGCATTTGGTTTTTAACTATTAATCTGTTTTGGTTTCAGTTTGTTGGGGTGTCCCCCCTCAGTTAACACTTTTTATTGCTACTGGACTTCAGGGGGACTTTCTCCTGCTTCACAACTCCCTGAAGGGAGGATATCGTGAGGTGGAGGTTGGGCTCTTCTCCCAAGCAACTAGCACCAGGAGGAGAGAGCAGGGCCTGAAGCTGCACCAGCAGAGGGTTAGGTTGGATGTTAGGAAGCCCTTCCTCATGGAAAGGGTGACCAGTGACTGCAATGGACTGCCCAGGGCAGTGGTGGAGTCCCCATCCCCGGAGGTGTTGAAGGCCAGCCTGGATCATAGACCCACAGAATCATTCAGGTTGGGAAAGACCCTTGCGATCATCTAGGGGATCCTGCAGTAGCAGGGGGATGGGACTGGGTGATCTTTGGAGGCCCCTTCCCATCCCCACTGCTCTGTGGCTCTGTGCAAATGAACAGAGTCTGCTGGACTCAGAGTTGTGTGGCTGGCTGGTTGGAGGGCACTCAGCAGTGCACCCCGAGGCCAGTGGTTATTCGGTGCTTACAGAGCAGCTGCGCTCCCCGCACAGCTCCGCTGCAGGTGTCAAACTCAGCATCTCTTCACGCCAGTGTTTTTCCTGCATCATAAAGGCAACAAAACCTCTCCCCAGCGAACCAACCATAAAAAAACCCCAAAGAAAACCGACCCTGAATCCAAACTGAACAGGAACACGAAGCAAAAACACTCCAGAAAAGGTGTGGAGAGGCTGACAAAGGCACGCTTACGCTGCAGCTCCAGCCCTGACAGCCGGGGAGAAGAGCCGCTGCAATTACCCAGGAAAAATGACAAAGCAAAGGAACGTCAGGGTGGTGCATGGGACTCTTGTTTACAGCTTCTTGGCGTAAATTCCATCCTAGCTCTGCTTTCAACTTCCTGCTGAAAGGTTCTGGGGCTTCAAGGTGGGGTTTTTTTGTTCTCATTTTAATTTTTACTGTGTGCCTACGAATATGTGAAGGGTGGGTGTCAGGAGGATGGAGCCAGGCTCTGCTCAGTGGCATCTAGTGATAGGACAAGGGGCAGTGGGTGTGAGCTGGAGCAGAAGAGGTTCCACATAAATATGAGAAGGACTCTCTTCCCAGTGAGGGTGATAGAGCCCTGGCAGGGGCTGCCCAGGGGGTTGTGGAGTCTCCTTCTCTGGAGACGTTTCAAACCATCTCTGGTAGCTGGTGTTTTGCCTTTTACAGCTACCCAAGTACTTGGCTTGGAGCACCGTTGATTCTCACAGGGGCAGGTAGGGAGTAATTCTGTCCCAAACAGTCCACGCGCTGGGGAAGTTCTCAAATCTCAAGGAGAAAACGGAAATCAGCTTTTGTCAGGCTGATACAAGCAGTGGAAGGAGGGATGGAAACATCTCCAGAGAAGGAGACTCCACAACCCTCCTGGGCAGCCCCTGCCAGGGCTCTGGCACCCTCATTAAACTGGGGGATAGGAAGGAAACTACCAGCTCTTACGGCAGCTCAGCTTGGTTTCTGTGGAATTCTTTGGAGGGCAATGAAACCTTGAGAGCAGAAATGCACTGGAGCCTTCCAGATTCAGCCAGAGAAACCACATTCACACGTTGGTTTCTTCTGCGTGCTCCCGACTCCTGCGCTTGACGACATTAAGACCAGGAAGACAAGGGGAGGAGCAGCAGAACGGCAGCACCCGGTAGGACCTGCCCCTGATTGCATTTGTGATTCCATTCTTATCTTTTCCTTTAGATGGTCGTTATCTCTGCGTAAAAATACATCGCGGCTGAGTCTCTCTCCCAAAGCATTTGAGGTAGCTGCTTATAATGATTTAATTTGAGAGTCCTGTGTCTAGTAAGTTTTCCATTTACAGTCCAAGCCCTGGGTGCTACAAAGCTACGTGGGCTCCATGGAAATGCTGTGTAAATAGCATCTGAATCACAGGCAGGGACACAGTGCAGGAGCTGCCAGGGTTGTGTTTGCTGTGGCTGCCCCGCTAGCGGCCACACGAACAGCTGAAGGAGAAAAGTACCGATCGACTGCTTCCAAAACGTCTGCCAGCAGAGAGGAAAGTTAGAAACAAACACAGGAACGTGCTCGAGGATGCGCAGCTGTCTGCTGTAAGGGGGCACGGCAGAGCTGTGTGATGCCAGGCTGTGAAACACAGTGCTGCTTGGCGTTCTGCGTGGAAGGGAAAGAGAGTGGGGTTCTCTGATTTAGGGTCTGTCAGAAGAGACTCAGTGGGGATCCCCTCCCTCTCTATGGTACCTGAAGGGAGGTTGCATTCAGGGTCCAAATGCCTTTCGCATTGCTGAATGACCCTCCAAAGGGAAGGAAAGTCTGATGAGGAGAGACGGAGGGAGGTGGGGGTGTTGAGTCTGGAGGAGACTCAGGGGTCCTTCTCCCTCCCTCCATCTCCCTGAAGGGAGGCTGCAGTCAGGTGGGGGTCAGGGTCTTCTCCCAGGCAACTAGTGCCAGGACAAGAAGGTAGGGCCTGAAGCTGCCAGGAGAGGGTTAGGTTGGATGGTAGGAAGCCCTTTCTCATGGAAAGGGTGATCAGAGCCTGGACTGGCCTGCCCAGGGCAGTGGTGGAGTCCCCATCCCTGGGGGTGTTGAAGGCCAGCCTGGCTGTGGCCCTTAGTGCCCAGATGTGGCCACTGTGGTGATGTTAGGTCCTAGGCTGGGCTGGGTGATCTCGGGGGGCTTTTCCAGCTGAATAACTCGGTGTTTCTGGGAGATGATACTGCTCTGCGCAGCTGCTCATGCACTCCAGCATGGTGTGCAAGATGATGGGTGAGAGGCAGGAGCACCTGTGTGGCAGCAGGGTACTTTCGTCTAGAAACTCTCCATGATGAAGGTGACTATGGAACGATGATGTTTGGAGAATAACTATTCTGATGAGAAATGGTCTTCTGAATTGCTAGCAATGGACTGGAAGCTTCTCATGGGTTTTCCCTTACTTCCCAGCTTTGGTATTCGCTGGGAACCAGCACGTTTGCGTTTATCTGCTCTAAGCAGCAGGTTATGTTTTACTCAGAAAAAGTGAAAGTCATCGAACGTGTTGATATCCCCTGGCAAACATGGGGGGGTTAGTTATAACAGAAAAGTCTCAGGGGTATTGGAAATAATAGAAATTTAATTGATTGCTGTTTAAATAGTAATTTAAGTAGTAACTGCTATTGTCAGTGAGTTCTCTGTGAACAATGGTTATAAATAGGGACTGGGCAGGTGTCAGGACGATGGAGCCAGGCTCTGTGTCATCTAGTGACAGGACAAGGGGCAGCGGCTGTGAGCTGGAACAGAGGAGGTTCCACATCAATGTGAGAAGGACCTTCCTCCCAGTGAGGGTGACAGAGCCCTGGAAGGGGCTGCCCAGGGGGGTTGTGGAGTCTCCTTCTCTGGAGACGTTTCAAACCCTCCTGGATATGTTCCTGCGTAGCTTGGTCTTGGTGGTCCTGCTGTGGCAGGGGAATGGGACTGGATGGTCTTTTGAAGTCCCTTCCAACCCCTCGTGTTGTGTGATTCCGTGTGAATCAATTTGTAGGTGCTCACCAGTGTTCAGATGTGATGCCTTTCATCTACATCTACGGTCAGTCCATTACAGTTACACACAGTAACAGCCTAATACATCTTTCAGCTGATCCAATGGTCAAATCTCCTTTTTTAAAGTTCATTTTATTTATACATTAAATTTAGTAGTAGAGAAAAATACTGGAGAGGTAAATGCCCAGGGAGGTTGTGGAGTCTCCTCTGGAGACGTTTAAAACCTGCCTGGATATGTCCCTGTGGATCTAGGGGGTCCTGCTGTGGCGGGGGGATTGGACTGGATGATCTGTCGAGGTCCCTCCCAATCCCTAATGTTCTGTGACTCTGTGAATTAAATTCTACTGCCTGTCATGGAAGCAGTTTCAGTAGCATGGTTCAGCTCAGAGACAGCAAAGGCAGAAGAAAACTAGGGAGACCAATTTGTGCAATTATAAGTTTGGGGGGAAAAAAGGTGTCAAGATGGTGTCTGTGGCTGTGTGTGTTGAAACAGACTGCTCAGAGGCTTGCTTTTCCTTAAACAGGGGGAAAGCAGTAGTCTTAATGGAAAACAATGTGCTAAAGATCTGGAGCTGTTTGGAAAACAAAACTGCAGCTAGCAATTTGCTCTTTGCCTGTTGAATCCTTTGTGAAGCCTGGAAAAACACCCCGTGTTCCTGAAAGCCAGACCTAGGGAAATGGGCCGGAAGACAAGAAGTTCTTAAGTAAGAAGGAACATACCCAGGAAAGGGGGAGGATGCTGCTGTGGTAACAGTGGGGTCTCCGTTTTGTAAATCACTGGTAGGCAAAGGACAGATGAAACAGCCTCCTCCAAAGAGGAACAGCAGGGTCATCAAAATCGTTGTTTACTAGGGGAATGCAACAAACTCAGCAGGCTCCTTCTCTGGAGCCATTTAAAACCCGCCTGGAGGTGCTCCTGTGTGACTGGATCTCGGGGAGCCTGCTGTGGCAGGGGGGTTGGACTGGATTCGAGGTCCCTTCCAGTCGCTAATCTTCTGTGACTCTGTGAAGACTTACTTTATCTAGCTTCTTGGAGAGGGCAACCTTGAATAGCTCCAGGGATGGGGCCTTCACCACCTCTCTAGGCAGCCTGTTCCAGCAATCCGCTGCCCTCAGATTGAAGAGCTTTTTCCACATGTCCAGCCTCCCTCTTCCAGCTTCAAGCCGTGACCCCTCATCCTATCGTTCCCTGCCCTTGCATATCACCCTTAAATACTACGATACAGTCAGTAGTATTACACATCCTTGGTATGTAATGGTGAGCTGAGGAGAGTGGAACCTGACTGGTCCAGAGAGGCAGCCGGTTCTCCTGAGCCACATAGCCAGCGAGCAGCCTGGCACTGCTCCACGGAGGGCTGGCGTTCATCGCACTCTTCTCAATCACGTTAATCCATGAACGACAGCCCTTGTTTGCTCTTAGCAGCCGCATCCTCCACAGACATCCAAGGGTTTCATTTGTGCCATTCTGGAAGCCAGCTTGAAATCCAGCTCGAAACAAAGCACGGCGTCTTCCTGCTCCTGATCAGTTGTCATCTTCCATTCACTTGAAAAGACTTTATTGCAGGGTCTCTGAGGTGCATTTGCAAGGGGAGCCGACAGCTATGGGCCTCATGCTGTTAATCTGCTGAGAGCGAGCGGTCAGGCCCTGGACTGGGCTGCCCAGGGTGGTGGTTCAGTCCCCACCCCTGGATGTGTGCAGAACACACTCAGATGTAGTGCCGGGGGATCTGGTTTAGGGGTGGCCTTGTAGAGCAGGGCTGATGGGTGGACTTGATGATCGCAGAGGTCTTTCCCAGCCTGAATGATTCTGTGAGGACAGGGTGGTAACAGGCTAAGTTCTAGACTTCAGAGGGGCAAATGCTTTATTAACGAACTCATCTAAGTTTTAACCATCTCTGCTCTGAAGTGTTCTTGAAGGTGCCACGGTGGCTAATTAATAGACATAAGTACTTGATATTGAGCCCTAGAGGGAACGTTGATAATTACTGCAGCTGACGATTCAGTACTTGCACTAGGGTTTAATTAATAGCAATCTGGTCCGTGTCTTAGAGCCGCTCTGCACCTTGCCACTCGGAAACAGCGCCGGCGCCCGACAGAGCTGTTAGGACTGGCTTCTGCAGGCAGGTGGGAGAGATCAGGGGCACCTCTGCTGGCTCTGCAGCTGGGGTTCAGGCAGATGGGCTTAAGAAAACCATTTCAGGAAGCGGTTTCAGGAGAGAGTGGTCAGGCTCTGGGACGGGCTGCCCAGGGTGGTGGTGGAGTCCCTATCCCTAGAGGAGTTTAAAAGTCGCTTAGGATGTAGTGTTGGGGGATCTGGTTTAGAGTGAACTTGCGGAGCAGGGTTGATGGTTGGACTCTATGATCCCGGGGTGATTTCCAACCTGAATGTTCTATGCTCTTGGAGTAGCCTACTCTGTGACTGCGTTTTGAATTGCAGAGTTACCTGTGAACCTGAGATTCACAGCTACCAAACATTGCTGCTGTCTGGGAAGGCTGGATGCTCTGCTTACGGGGAGAAATATGGCAGAAACAGCAGAGTTAAGCTCTGGACACTCCTAAAATACGTGAATTCAGAACTTCGCTTAAAGTCAGAACAGAAACGACAGACAATTCTCACTTAGCTGTTGTCACAGGAAGTTGCAGACTGTGTTTAGCCTAAGTGGATTCAAGTCCAGAGCTTTCAGCTTCTGGGGAGAGTGGCCATCATTCTGTTGCTGTGAGCTGCACAGCCACTACCAGGAGTTACTGAAACAGAAGTGGAGGGACCCTGACTCTGTAGTCTCTTAGTTACACCCCCAGTTCCATCAGCCTTTCCCTCCAGTCCCTTCCCCAGCCTTGTTGCTCCTCTGGACCCACTGCAGCCCCTCAGTCTCTTTCTTGAAGTGAGGGGCCCAGCACTGCCCCCAGTACCTGAGGTGAGGCCTCAATCAAATGACTTCTACTCCTAAAAGACCACTTTCCTTTTTTACTTAAGCTTGTGCAGGAGCCTCTCATCAGAGACATTATTGTGAAAGGCTGTGACTTTGTAATTTTTGAGTGGTCTTTACCTAGAACAGGGCTGTGCACCTGTCTGTAAAAGCTCTGAGCTGTTCAGAGCCTCTCCATTCCAGCATGTATGAAGCAGGATGCTTCTGATGTTGATAGGCTTCAAAAACAATTGTTTTTCTTCTCTTCAAATTGCTTCCTGTAGAGAGGATCCTCGTAATTAAAACCTGAGAGTAGGGTACAACTGCAGCGCGAGGACTTTGATGTGTTGAACACCTGATGGCTCTGCCTGAGATGAGATGACCTACAGTTAGTGCTGTTACTTTGCTCCCTAAGCCAGATTTGAAAAGCTGCCTGGGCTTTGTTTGTTTGGGATTTCATTTGATGGCCAGCAGAGTATCGCACGTGACGAGGAGAGGCTGAGGGAGCTGGGAAGAAAGGAGCCTGAGGGGTGACCCCATGGATGTTGATCAACATGTGAAGGGTGGGTGTCAGGAGGATGGAGCCAGGCTCTGCTCAGGGGCACCCAGTGACAGGACAGGGGGCAGTGGGTGTGAGCTGGAGCAGAGGAGGTTTCATATCAGTGTGAGAAGGACCTTCCTCATGGTGGGGGTGCCAGAGCCCTGGCAGGGGCTGCCCAGGGGGTTGTGGAGTCTCCTTCTCTGGAGACGTTTAAAATCCACCCAGACATGGTCCTGTGTGACTCGATCTAGGGAATCCCACTGTGGCTGGGGGATTGGACTGGATGGTCTTTCAAGGCCCACGGCATCAGAAGGACATTGAGGGGCTGGAGCGAGGCCAGCGAAGGGCAACGAGGCTGGTGAGAGGTCTGGAAACAGGACCTATGAGGAGCGTCTTGCTCTCTAGAGCTACCTCAAAGGAGGTTGTAGCAAAGCCGGTGCTGCTCATCTCCCAAATTACTAATGAAAGGAAATGGCCTCAAAGTTGCATCAGGGAGGTTGAGACTTAGGAAGAAGTTCTTTGCTGAGGGAGTGGTTGAGCACTAGAACAGGCTGCCCAGGGAGGTGGTGGAGTCCCCATCCCTGAAGGGGTTTAAAAACCAAGTAGCTCGAGCACTTGAGGCCATGGTCTAGGGGTTAGGGAGCTGTTGGGATAAGGGCTGGGCTGGGTGATCATGGAGGTCCTTTCCAGCAATCGTCGTCAATTGTCATCAATTCTACCCCTTCGCTGTAGCTCCTCTACTTTCAGGGTCTAAACAGAACCAGCAAAGTCCACAAACACTCCTGCAGCACCCGATAGGGCTGGGAAAAGGTTGGACTTGATGATTTGAAGGTGTCTTCCATCTGAAACTGTCCTATAATTTTCTGACTTACTCAGCCCTGGTAGGACCATATTGTTGTCGTTGAATAATGCTCCTGGAACAATTTGGTCCTTGGGCAATTCTGGTGGCTCAGGTAATTGATATTTGGGCACAAACAGTATTTTGCCTCAAGGGGCAGCTTCGGAGTTGACCCACGTAGAAACTGATGGTATCATCCAGTCAGGAGTGTTTAATAGGAATAAATTAGTTCTCCTCCAGTGCACAGGGCTTTACACTCACCAGAAACACAATCCCAACTGGCACCTCTGTTATGATCTCAGAAAGGAGCCAGAGACTAAAGCGCTGTGCAGGGAGTAACGGTCCACTGGATGTTTTTCATTCAGGAGAACATTCTGAGTGGCCTGGAAGGAAGATGCCTGCAGGAAACTATGCACCATGTGATCCAGCCAGGATACACTGGAGGCAATAATCCCAGAGTCACAATTAGGGATTGGAAGGGACCTCAAAAGATTACCCAGACCCATCCCCCTGCCACAGCAGGATCCCCCAGATCCAGTCGCACAGGAACATGGCCAGGTGGGTTTGAAATGTCTCCAGAGAAGGAGACTCCACAACCCCACTGGGCAGCCCCTGCCAGGGCTCTGTCACCCTCACCAGGAAGAAGGTCCTTCTCACACTGATGTGGAACCTCCTCTGTTCCAGCTCACAGCCACTGTCCCTTGTCCTATCACCAGATGACACTGAGCAGAGGCTGGCTCCATCCTCCTGACACCCACCCTTCACACATTGATCAACATTCACGGGGTCACTCCGCAGTCTGCAGTGATCATTTAATACAAGGAAATTAACAGCGAATTAAAGACTTGCTGGAAATCAGAATTGCCAAAACACCAAGCCACTCCTTGCCCTTGGACACCAGTTGTCTTTCAGCGCAACTAAAACCTACAGATTCTGTGCTTTTTCTGTCTGACTTATTCTGGTAACTTTCTCCTCACGTTCCCCCTCTTTGTTAATCCCAGTTCCAACACTTCACCCCCCAGCCAGCGGCCTTCCGTGCTGTGTTGGCGGTTCAAAACACGCCGGCAGCTGTGAAGTGATTACGAACGCTACCACTGGTATTTGTTCTATTAGCAGAAATTGCTCTGGATTTAAACTGGGAATAATCAGGAGGATTATTACTGTAGACAGACTGGAGCACGTCCAGAGGAGGGCCTTGAAAACGATCAGGGGAATGGAGCATCTCTCGTATGAGGGCAGGCTGGGAGAGGTGGGGCTGTTCAGCCTGGAGAAGAGAAGGCTCCAGGGGGACCTTCTTTTGACCTTCCAGTACCTGTGGGGGGGCCCCATGAAGGCAGGGGAAGGCCTTTTGTTCAAGAGGGTTTGTGCAGACAGGACAAGGAGCAGTGGGTTCAGACTGGGAAAGGAGAGATTGAGGCTGGAGATTATAAACTAGTTCTTCACTGTGAGGGTGGCTGATGGCTGCGATGGGCTGCCTGGGGAGGTGGTGGGGGCCCCATCCCTGGAGTCATTTCAGGTCAGGCTTGGTGAGGATCTGAGCAGCCTGACCTGGGTGGATTTGTCCTTGTGTGGGGAGGTGGGACTAGGTGACCTCTAGAGGTCCCTTCAGCCTAGAACATTCTGCGAGTCTGTGATTGTTTTCCTCCACTGCAGTCAACACATTTAACAGGCTAATATGTTAATTTTCCTCGGCACATGTACTCTGCTTTTTAACCAAACTGTTTAACTTCCCTGCTAAGCTGTTTGGCTTCCCTGGGTTTTATGTTCAAGCAGGTGTAATTAGTGGTTTTTCGTAGCTGTTGTGGAGCAGTTCCTCACGCTTTGCAAGCGAAGCAAGCCGAACGGCGTCCAGTCTGACATCTTCTGTC
The DNA here is from genome assembly GCA_013400115.1 of Rhinopomastus cyanomelas. Taxonomy (NCBI): domain Eukaryota; kingdom Metazoa; phylum Chordata; class Aves; order Bucerotiformes; family Rhinopomastidae; genus Rhinopomastus; species Rhinopomastus cyanomelas. The sequence continues at coordinate 161,914 of VXBP01007390.1, forward strand.
AGTCCTGCTGAGGGCTGAGTGACAGCATAAACTGACCGCTCTGGGATACTTCTTGATGTTCAAATGAGTGAAACACGCTGGACATTGAAACAAGATGAGATCTGATTCATAGAATCAGCATCACTGAGGCTGGAAGGGATCTCCAAAGGTCATCCAGTCCAACCCCCTGCAGGGAGCAGGGACATCATTAACTAGATCAGGCTGCCCAGAGCCCTGGCCAGCCTCATCTAGAATAGCTCCAGGGATGGGGCTTCAGTTACCTCCCTGGGCACCCTGTGCCAGTGTTCAACCCCGCTCTTGTTAAACAACTTCTTCCTAACAGCCCATTTCAATCTTTCCTTCTCTAAGTGAAACCATCGCCCCTCATCCTTTCATTCCAGGCCTTCCTAAACAGTCTCTCTTGGGTGCTCCCGTGGCACAGTGCATAGAACCGATAAGTAAATATATCTAATACCTATTAGGTAGATCTTGTTAATATGGCCAAGTAAGATTATAAAGGTCTGTGCTTTGTGTGGGATAAGTTGCCCTCTGTGTGACACGAAAGGTAACTAGATCCTTCACGTGACTACTGCGTTCCTTCTTGCAGCACAACTTCTTGACAGCTGCTGAGAAGACAAGTAGTCACAAGTTATTTGTTGCTGCCTCACGCTGAGCTCTGCGTTACTTAGACGATCATTTGCATGCAGAGCACGGAGAACTTTCTTGTCCCCCCCATGTGAAAAGAGCATAATGTATGTTAATTGATCTGCAGCGCCTTTTACAGTTCCTGTTCAGGTTCAGCTTGTGAGGGTCTGTGGTTTGCAGCAAGTCACACAGAAGTCTCCTGGGAGCGTGAGTCACTCCCTCCTGATGAAGCAGAGCCACTCGTCCATGTGTGGTGGTGTGGAGTGCTTCGCGCTCTGTGTGCTGCAGTGAAAGAAGGGCCGCAGCCAGGAGGTGCCACGATCTAGGTTCTGGTGATGTTAGGTCCTGAGGTGGATTGGAAGGTGGATGATTACTAGATGGAGAGAGGTTCTCCTCCTGCTCTAAACCTGCCATGGTGAGGCCCCATCTGGAATAGGGTGTCCAGTTGTGGGCCACTCAGTTCCAGAAGGACTTGGAGATGCTGGAGAGAGCCCAGTGCAGGGCGACAGAGGTGATGAAGGGAGGGGAGCATCTCCCTGATGAGGGAGCTGGGAGAAAGGAGCATGAGAGGTGACTGCATGAGTGTTGATCAATATGGAAAGGGCAGGTGTCAGGAGGATGGAGCCAGGCTCTGCTCAGGGGCACTCAGTGACAGGACAGAGGGCAGTGGGTGTGAGCTGGAACAGAGGAGGTTCCTGTGGTCCCTCCTAACCCAGACTGACTGTATGACTTGGTCTGGGTGATCCATGATTTCTAATGCCGTTGACTAGCTTTAGGGATCCTTTCTTGTCTACATGCTCTCATTAATACAGAATCGCAGAATCACCCTGGTTGGAAAGGACCTCCAGCATCACCCAGTCCAGCCCTCAGCCCAACGGCTCCCTAACCCCTAGACCATGGCCACAAGTGCTCGAGCCACTCGGTTTTTAAACACCTCCAGGGCAGCCTGTTCCAGTGCCCAGCTCTCTCAGCAAAGAACTTCTTCCTAAGATCCAATCTAAACGTCCCCTGATGCAACTTGAGGCCATTTGCTCTCATCCTATCCTGAGTAATTTGGGAGAAGAGACCTCACTACAGCCTCTTTTGAGGTAGCTGTAGAGAGCAAGGTGGTCTCGTATTGGTCTTCTCCTTCCTCCTCTCTTCTCTTTTAGATCAGTAAAGATGTCATTAAGGAAATGTGGAGTATCTCCCAAAAGAAGTGGCCTTTGTTATGAGAGGGGCATAAATTGGAAGGGGATTGGGAAAAGTCCTGCAAACTTGTTTCCTTGTGGCGAGAGCACTGGTTTTCCTACTTGGTGTTCATTTCTAAAGAAAAAAGAAATAGAGTCTGAGTTTGTACAAGAGAGAAAAGAGAGGTAGAGCAGAGTCTGGAGCTGAGCCGAGCTAACCATGGCTGACAGGGGCTGTGTTCCCTTCGAGCTCCTGCAGTCCATAACATCACCATGAGTATGAGGGAAATGGTGTTGGCTTTTGAGCCTGAGTCAGACTTTCCTGAAGTCATCTTCAGGAGAGCTGACACTCTAATTGCTCCACGAAGTGTTTCAGCCCGGAGTTTGTTAAGCACCGACGCGTTTTATCGAAAAATAAGAGAGGTCTGTAATTTGACACAGTGACAGATTAATGCTTTGCATGAGATTGAGATTGGCAGAACAATTAGACAGCTTAAAGTTTCCCACATCTTAATGTCTGCGCTACTTCAGGAAGCCAGGACAAGTCCTACTTCTCTGGAAGCTGCGGTGCCATTTCAGTGATGGCTGTAAATCAGGATTTAACAGGATTAGGAGGAGCCTTGTGCCAATTACATTTTAATCCAGAAAATTAAAATCTAGGGAAGTGAAGTTCATTGTGGTGCGTCTGTACGGTGCTCACCACTGGTGTTGCCGGAGCTGGTACTTTGGGGTCCTCATTTTATAGATAGGTAGATGAGGTAGGTAGCTAGGTAGGAGATTCATAGGTAGCCTGGATAGATACATAGGTAGATTAGATCGATGCACAGGTAGATCAGCTAGATCTCTAGATACAACATATGCACTTGGTCTTGTGACTACAAATGAAATGCTACAGTTTGAACTACAAGACAAGTACAGTTTAAACCAGAGAAAACCACTTTGCAGAGCAGAGCAACTCAGATGATCAGAGGGCTGGTGTAGAAGTGCTGCCTGTTGAACAAGTCAAACGGTAATTCCCAGAGGGTGTTGTAATTTGTCAGGCAGATACCTCCCACATTAACACAGAAGTTCTGTACTAACACCAAAGTTAGATCCTGCTCCGCAGTTCCCAACAGAATGCAGCCATTTTAAGGAAACATTCTGAAATAAATGGGTGGGGTTGTTCAGCCTGGAAAACAGGAGGCTGCTAGGTGACCTTCTAGCAGATTCCCAATAGCTGAAGGAAGGGGGCTACAAGAAGGCTGGGGGAGGGCTTTTGACAGTGGTGGTAGCGAGAGGACAACGGGAAAGGGTTCCAGACTTGAAGAAGGGAGATGGAGGTTGGACATGAGGATCCAGCTCTTTGCTGTGAGGGTGCTGAGATGCTGGAACAGGTTGCCCCAGGCAGCTGTGGCTGCCCCATGGCTGGCAGTGTTGAAGGGCAGGTTGGCTGGGGCCCTGAGTAACCTGCTCTAGTGATGGTGTCCCTGCCTGTGCAGGGGGGTTGGAGCTGGGTGATCTTCAAGGTCCTTTCCAGCTGTGGCCATTCTGTGATTCTGTCATTACCTATCATGTGGACCTTTCTGTACACTGCAGTGGTTTCTGGCGCACTGAAGGGATGTCAGCGCTGGGTATGACACACGTGACGTAATTACTTCAGGACTGGAATCAATACACTCATTACTGCAGTGTGCTTGGCAGCTCTCAAACAGTGGGTTTGTGTTTGACTTCATTCAGCAGGACGGTGTCAGTGGTGGCACCCGGAGTCTCTGCAGCGCACGATAATGCCACATTCAAAATGACAGCAGTCCGAGCCCCGGGGCACTAAATGCTTCTCGAGATGCATCCAATTGCTGTTTAACTGCAGTTAGCCTAAGGTGCAGAGAAGGAAATTGCTGATGCCTTCAAACATGTTTAAGTATTTTAATCATGTCTGGCCGTGTCAGAATAGGCTGTGGTGCTGACTGGGGTCTGGCTCCTCAATTCCTGTGGTTAGGAGGCAGGAATTTCAAAGACTGAGTTACTGTAGCTCTGTATCACAGAATCACAGAACATCAGGGATTGGAAGGGACCTTCAAAGACCATCCAGTCCAGTCCCCCTGCCACAGCAAGATCCCCTATAACCAGTCACACAAGAACACGGCCAGGCTGGTTTGAAATGTCCCCAGAGCAGGAGACTCCACAGCCCCCCTGGGCAGCCCACAGATTTTCCCTGACCCTCCATAACCACAGCCCTGGCAACTGTGTGTATGATACCTGTTAGATTTAGTTTCTAACCAATGCCAGGGGTTCTCTGTGCCCCTCCTGGTCACTGATGTTACAATTCACATCACATACTCTGTCCTCAGTAATACACGTAGAGGCTGTTGTCAGTAACAAGGTGGTCAGCACGTTCCTAAGTACTTCCAGGGTGCAGGCCTTGGCTTTCAAAATAAATTGAAAGCATCCTTTACAAAAACTGCAAAGACAGGTATTGTGAAGAATTCCTAGAAAGCTGTCAGCGTGAATTGGTGACCATGGGCTGCGGTGCTTTGGTTGACTCTCTTAGAGATGCAAATGCACTCAGCACCTAATGCCCAATGCTTTTGAGATTGACTTGCAAGCAAGTGGCTTAATAGTCTTGATTTCAGTTCTTGAGACCAAGGCTAACCACACAGATGTGCCTGTAGGTACAGGCAACAACAGTAACACACACTGCAGTGCTCTCATCAAGACTTTAAAAATACCTTTTGTGGTGGACTCCAGATTCTCAGTTTCACTGGAAGTCATTGCAGTATCTCTCATTTCTACAGACAGCTCTCATTTTCATTCCAGTGTCCCTCAGTCGGGAACTGGAGTGGGTGGTGGCTGAGTCCCCATCACTGGATGAGTTTAAAGGTCACTTAGATGTGGTGTTGGGGGATCTGGTTTAGGGGTGACCTTGTAGAGCAGGGTTGATGGTTGGACTCGATGATCCCAGGGTCTTTTCCAACTTGAAGGATTCTGTGATTTCTAAAGACAGCTCTCACTTCCATGGCAGTATCCGTCATTTCTAAAGACAGCTCTTCTTTTCATCCCACTACCCCTCATTTCTAAAGACAGCTCTCATTTTCCTTTCAGATTCAAGGCCTCTACCAGATGTAGCCCTGACAGGAAAGTGCACCCGAGAGTGTGATGAATACGGCCACTCGGACTCCTGCTGGATGCCAGTTCGCACCTCTCCTGAGAGGAAGCAGAAGAGCCAGCCAAAACTCTCCACTTTCATGCCTGTCAATGAACGAGGCAGTCAGGAAAAGCTGGCCAATGGAGAAGCCTCCCTCATGGGTGACCGCAACAGAAACCTCCTTAACAAAAAGTTGACCTCATCCTACGAGACCTTCAGCGCAGCGAGCTTCAGCAAAAACGAAGACGGCAATCCGGAGGATATCCCCCTCACACAGACAGGGGAGTACAAGCCATCTCCTGTCAATACTCTAACTAGAAGGGAAGTTTACCTGTAGGTTCAAAAGCAGCGACACAAGTTCTTGGAGAGAAGAGTGGCAAAAGTTTTGGAATCAAAACAATTTTAACACAGAAGTAGAGAGGGGGCCACCAAAGAGACGGAAGACCCGCCTGCCATTTCTGCCTCCGTAGCAGGCGCCTGAACCTTCTCCTGTCTGCCTGACGATACTGTACAATGTAGAAAATGTTGTTACTTGCATGTTTAACCCCTCCCACGGTTTTTATTTTCCTAGAGCTACGGTTGCAAACTCCTCCCGTAGTAACGAGCTTGATTAAAAAAGAACACCAACCACTGTTGTTCCCTCCCCTCTGCAGAAGCATGAGTTGAGCCACTCGTTCCGTTTGGTCGGCATCTGGCTTGTTGAGGATGACAGGTCAGGGAAAAAACGTATCGCAAACATATCATCATTGCTGATCCCCCCCCCACCAGGGACAATCCTTCACAGCCCATGCAGACGTAGGGATGAAAGAATCATCATGAATAGGCACTTTGTGAAGACCATAGCTTTAATATTGTCACCTCTCAGCCGAGGCTGGATGCGACAGGAATACGTTCAGCCTGAGACCGCAGTCTAAATGATGGCGTCATCTCCTCTGAATGAACTCTGGGTCTGTCTCATCCCCAGAACCAACGTGTTCTTGCTATGTTTCTCTCTCTCTCTTTCTCCTCTCCCATGCTCTATAATGTTTACTTCAGCATAAACACAACTAGTAACACATATACTGTAGGATAGCGACGATAAACTGTTGAATTAATCGATTTGGGCAGGACTAACATCTAGCTGGGAAATTCACAGTAACAAAAAGGCCAAAGATCACACAAATGGATCAGGAGAACTGCAGCGTTATTGGGGCTTGGCTCAGACCACGGAATCTATTCTCGTGTCCTCTGAACACACCTTCAGTTATGTTTTGCACAGCGGCACCGTTCGCAGACCCAGGCCATGTTTGGTTTGCAGTGTGGGTGCCCAGAGGAAGCAGGGTGGGTTACTGCTGTGTGATGACACGGTCTGTTGGAGCAGATGCTGCGTTTGAAATGCTGCTGCATAGGCCACTTCAGGGGATTAAGATCAAAATTAGAAGCTAATAGTAGTAATAGAATCATAGAATCATTCAGGTTGGAAAAGACCCTTGGGATCATCAAGTCCAACCATCAACCCTACTCTTTAAGTTGACTCCTAAAGGCTGAGAACGCTTGGAGAAGTGGCAAGGACGGACACTGGGAAGACACAGTGGCAAGAGACTACTACAAGTCAAATACAACCCCTTCTTTTCAGAGCGCGAGGCAGGACTGCTGTGGTTTTTGCGACCAGTACTGCAGGGTCCCAGTTGCTTCAACCAAGCAACTGGTCCAAGATTTAATTAAATGATCTTAGAGGCCTTTTCCAGCCTCTGTGAAAAGTTTCTTGAAACACAAGTGCATTAAAGCCCAGAGGCGGTGCAATACTCAGTGATGTCAAGATTGGTCATGCCTAGGCTAGGTGGTGAACAAGTCTGGCAACCAGTGGTCTGATACTCACTTAGGGGGTCGAGAGGAGTCCAGGCTAGCGGTATCCAAGAGCTCTGGGAGGGTCACTTCTTGAAAGGAAGTGACCACAAGACAGGGTTTTTGTGCAATAAAAGCAACAGAACGTGGGGAACTATAACCGGTCGTGTTGTAGCTGACGCCGCAGTAGTAACAGCACTGAGATGGAAGTGACAATCATCTGACACACAGCGAGGACAGCGCGAGGAGGAAGAAAGCGTTCAAACCCCTGGCTGATTTACCTGGTGTTGAGGCATGTCTAGGAGGCTCTCGAGTGTACGGGCTAGTTTCTTGCTTTGAAGAACTGCTTAGAGATAACCTTAAACAGCCTAAAGTAGACGTCGGTAAATCAATAAACCTCATTGCGTCCACACCTTTTAAATTCCCTTCTCCATAGGGAGGGACTGTTGGCCGGCTCCCTCTCCTCTCTTGACTTCCCTGTCTTCAAATAACACTGGTTTGTGTGTAGCAGTCACGACGAGCGGGCACATTTTAGAGAGAAGAAAACCCTATTAAAATCAAAGATTAACGATGATTGAACATTTTCACGTTTAATTATTGAAGTAACGCGGAGGTACACAAACGAGTCCCTTGTTCTGAGCCTGCCCAGTGGTGACTGCTTTGTACAATCTGTAAGTACCTGTTCAAAAACGCTTCTAGAAGCGCTTCTGCAACACACACACACGTTCCTTGCACGCTTCGGCAGGACCCACGACTGCCTACTGCAGGTGTTCCACGGAATTTGCTTTCATAAGGGTTTGATTTACTGTGACACATGCAAAAAATAATTAGGTAGCCTGGTTCCATATATCCTAGGACCCTTTTTGCGGTGAGGCTAATAAGAGAGAATTACAGAACAGTGGGGTTTGGAAGGGACCTCCAAAGACCATCCACTCCAGTCCCCCTGCCACAGCAGGATCCCCTAGATCCAGTCACACAGGAACATGGCCAGGTGGGTTTGAAAAGTCTCCAAAGAAGGAGACTCCACAACCCCCCTGGGCAGCCCTTGCCATGAAGATGTTCTTTCCCATATTTGTGTGGAACTTCCCATGTTCCAGCTCACACCCACTGCCCCTTGTCCTGTCACTGGGTGCCCCTGAGCATAGCCTGGCTCCATCTTCCTGACACCCACCCTTTCCATACTGATCAGCATTCATGGGGTCACCCCTCAGGCTCCTTTTTCCCCAGCTCAAGAGCCCCAGCTCTCTCAGCCCTTCCTCATCAGAGTGATGCTCTGCTGCCTTCATCATCTCTGTGGCTCTGTGCTGGACTCTCTCCAGCAGCTCCATGTCCTTCTGGAACTGAGGGGCTCAGAACTGGACACAAGATTCCAGATGCAGTCTCAGCAGGGCCAAGTAGAGGGGGAAGAGAACCTCTCTTGATCTGCTAACCCCCTCCCTTCTGATCCACCTCAGGATGCCACAGGCCTTCATGGCCAGAAGAGCCCATTGCTGGCTCCTGGCCATCCTGCTGGCCACCAGGACTCCCAGGTCCCTTTCTCCTACACTGCTCCCCAGCAGGTCATAGAAGACCTCCCATTTACAAAGGGATCACTCGCCAAGTTCTACACTAAAGACAGTCATGAAATCCTTTACTCGCGTGCATCTCCTTAGATCTACAAGTGAGTGTGAAAGAGCTTTTTGATACCAATTCTATCTCCTGTAAGTATTTCATGGTAATTCTAGTGGAACTCGCCACTGTCAATATGCTGATTACTCCTCTGACCTGGCATGACACACAGATCCCTTTTGTGTTTGTAATTTTCTTCCTCTTTCTTTGAAGTAGGGTACGAGACGGTGCCACTCCATAGAGTTGCTTTTGTAGAAAAATCAATAAAAATAAAACTATAAAAAATATTAATAATAATAATTAGGGTGAATGCAAAATATGCAACTGTGCCTTTTATACCTGGTATTAGGGTAAAGTGGTAGTTGGGTTTGGACACTGAGGGATAAGGGGCTATTCCCAACTCTTTTGAACCTGTATATTTCCCTTGTGCTTATTTTCTGAAGAAATGATAAATGATATATTGGAAAAAAACAAACCCACAATCCTTTTGCCAAACTCAGTGAACGGACCAGTCTCAAGGGTTATTGCCACAAGGCTGCGGTTTCAGTAGGTCTTGAGGAACATCGGGAGCGGGTGTTTTTTAATTACTAAGGCTCTTCCCTCCATAATGCTCATTTTACTGAGGGTCTTTTCACTTTGGTTTTCGTTTTGCTGCCTGGGAAAGGACACTCGGTCTATGCTGCAGTTGCTTGGCAGAGCGTCAGCGGCTCACGCCACCAGGACAAGCGACAATCTTTTTGCTAAGGGTTCCTTTTAGCTGCCACCCCATTTCAGCTGTGCGGTGCAGAACCCATCCTTTTCTTTCCTTCCACGGGGCCCTCAGGCGAGCGCTGCATGCGTTTTACATTAGGGCACCTCTGTAGAGCGATGCGCTAAGATAGAGCCTTCTCTGTGTTACAACAAGTGAGTCTTAAAAAAGGGAAAGGAATCAAACGCTCACGCTGGATCTCAGATCTGCGAGGTTGATTCGCTCCGGTTTCCGACTGGCCTGCTGCCCGAGTTTCAGGACAAAACAGAAAATCAAAGGAGACCTTGTTTTTATGTGCAGGAAGAACTTCAGTGGGATTGAAATGATTGGCTGAAAGGCTACCCTAGGACGTTGTCAAAGAACACGGACACAGACCTTGCCCTAATGCTAGCCATCGCCAAACACCTTTCGGGAACTGGAACGAGGAAATCCTCCCCCCTTTTTTGTTTTGTTGGTGATTTCTCAAGCAGCTGAAATAGCAATAGAAACGGAAGCCCATCGTTTACTTCTGACTGACGAGTGTAAGCGCGAGGAAGACGCCGCCGCTGAACCAGCTAACCCTGGGGTACGCTTTCAGACAACCCTTTCCCCCTAAGTTTTCAAGCACTTGCATTCGGTGTGGTCCGATCTGTTTGTACTATTAACTCATTGACTATTGTTCTGCAACTTGGATGTTGATAATGAAGCCGAGAACAACTGATCATTGTTTATTATGGAGTCACTATGCACGCAACTATGCTAAATATGGCAAAAATGTATTAAACGCTGAGTCCACCTCTATTTATGAAAAAATATTTACATAATTTAATTTGCTTTTGTACAGTTTCTCTTGTAAATAAACTGCTTGTCATTTTTGTCTCTGCAAATTAAAATATAACATGTTCAAACCGGTCGCCCATTTGCCAGCGTACTTTCTCCGACAGGCTAGCCCAACTTTGACTGGATTAACTAACATGCTAGTTTGCGTATTTAACCGATAGTTTGCATGGCAAAGTCAAAACTACCTTTGTAACTGGCCACATCGTTAGCTGCTGGTGTAGATGAGGTGTTTGCCTGTCTACGGAGTGCAATTCAGTAGAGGTTATTGTCACTCAGGACAGCATACGGCTATTTTTCGCGGTAGAAATAAAGTTCTTGTAATGATAGCGACTGCTTCTGATTACTGTTTAAAAGGGCTTCTTGTTAAGGTGTGTTGGAAAGCCTTCCTACTCAAGGAGTGTTGGAAATCCTTCCTACTCAAGGGGTGTTCAAAAACCTTCCTACTCAAGGTGTGTTTGAAAACCTTCCTACTTAGAGGGTGTTTGAAAACCTTCCTAATTAAGGAGTGTTTGAAAACCTTCCTGCTTAAGGTCGTGTTTGAAAACCTTCCTCCTAAGGTTGTGTTGGAAAACCTTCCTGCTAAGTGGAACAATATGTGTTAAGTGAAAGCTCAGGTATCTCCCTTAGGGAATGAATGGAAATTGTCTAATTGCCAGCAAGGGTTCTGTTGTTTCCTCTGAGTTTAGAAATAATAAGAAATCCTAAAACAACAGGGAGGGAGCCACAAAAATCAGTGCAATTCAGAGCAAAACGTGAAATGAAATCCTCCGGTGTTTTTCTAGCTGTGAATTAAATTATCCATCTCATCAGAACTCCAGACCAAGAGCACATCCTCCTCCACAAGCAACGTCTAAGAAGCAAAAAAGTTGCTTCCTTGGCTGTCTGGATCACATACGCTGCTCTTTGTTTTAGCAACCAGGTTCCTAGCGACCGCCAGGTTGGGATTTGCATCCCTTGTAAAAGGTGAAAACTCTACTGGTGGGGGAGAAGGGTCACAGGGTAACACCCTGCCCTCTTCGCTGTTGTTTCCTACACAACGCAGTGTGGCTACAGAAACCTTGCAAATGGCTATGTACAGTGTCCCACTGAGCACCACAGAAGGGCTGTCTCTCCCCCTTTCCCTCCTTAGTTCCAGCTTAGGGGTGGGTTTTTGTGAATACAGCCTGGCCACAGATTCTTTTCTAACAAAAAGAATAAACTTTACATTGCAAATGTCTTTCTCTGCCTGTGCTTTTGGTTCCCGCTGCCTGCTCGTCCCTAACAAAGATTCCTCCTTCTATAAACAGAGGTCTGAGTCCCGATCTGCCGCATGACCCCAGACCCCCCACATCACACTCAAACGAGCCAGCCCTCCAACTCCTTCCGCAGCAGCGGTATTTAATGAGGGACTTCAATCAAGCTTTCATGTTTCTTTTACACGAGATGCAGTCTGCAAGGCATGACCTTCTGTTTGTTTGTGCGAGCTTTTAGCTGCCGCCTTCTTGTTTACAACCCCATGCAGGAAAATCAAATACACCTCCTCAACCAGAGAGTAGTAAGAGAGAATCACAGACTCATTCAGGTTGGAAAAGACCCCTGGGGTCACCAAGTCCAGCCACCACCCCTACTCTACAAGGTCACCCCTAAACCAGATCCCACAACAGCACATCTAAGCGACTTTTCAACTCTATCCGCAGTATGGCACCACAATAAGATGCTACCGACGACGACCATTTGAAACCCTAACTTGTAGACACCTACAGCACAGCACCATGACTGTAAAGAAAGGATTCTTGCTAATTGTAAGGAGTGCGGTTCTACTTCAGATGATGATTTGAAAGATCTAATTAATGGTTGAAATGTTTCAGTCTTAGTATTCTTCCTTTGCAAGTTGACTAAAGCACATTTCTCTAGGCTTCTACAGGATTCACTGTGGAAGGCAGGAGGTTTGGAAGGGCCAGGATTGTGAAGATGTAGTTTAATTATATCTGTTCCATTTGCAGCAGTGCAGCCAAGGTCTTGATGTTTAGTAATCAATTTAAAAAACCCCTCAAAATGAAAATAAAACCTAGACCTTTCAACCTTGACTATCACTGTGTTCCCTTCTCTGGAGATGTTTAAACCCTCCTGGACACGTCCCTGTTCAACTGGATCTAGGGGATCCAGCTGTGGCAGGGGGATTGGACTGGCTGATCTCTCGGGGTCCCTCCCCATCCCTGATGTTCTGTGATTCCGTAAACGCGCATGGAGAGCCAAGCAGCACACCAGTATACCTGGAGCACTGTAGTGACAGCAGGCCTGACAGCAGATGCACAAACAGCCCGTCTCTTCCACGTCCAGCTGCTTTTAAGAGTAAATCAAGGTGCATGAATAGTACATAACCCTGACTGAGGCTGTAATCCCAGTGCTGATGCACCAACAGCGTGTCTGCTGCAAGTCCAGCTGCTCTCAGGCAGAGGCAGGTAGCACTGACATCACATTCACACACAACACATGCCGAGCCCTCTAGATTGCTCGTGACAAATTCATCAACTGCGAGGTGGCTGTCGCTTTGTCAAAGTCATCATCCCAAGTAGAAGCTTAATTTACAGGGTAAACGCTGAGCATAAAGGAGGTCACTAATCTTACCAAAAGGCATCTCCTTCCGGGGGGGGGAGAGTGAGAGCAGAACCCCATCTGTTCCTGTAGTGTCTTAGGTGTTTTAGGGTGAATCCCCCAAATGATTCTAAGAAATTAGGTGGGTTATGGGGGTAGTATTTACACTTCATTACTTATTTACTCCTCCTTTTACACTGCAGCTCTGTCGTGGAGAAAGCAACTTAACCATGAATCACTAAGCTTTTCCCATCCTGTGGGGAATCGGAGCAGGAAAGACTAAACCAACAGGCAAAACACACGGTCTCTTTTTGCTACCTAGATCTCACAGATCTCTTGTACCTGGAAAATCCCATGAGTGCATCTAACACGAGAGTCCATCTTTCCCACAAACAAGTTACAACCTCGACTTCTTCCAAAAGAACTTTGTTGAGGAGTTTGTGACTTGTACTAATTCTAGTTGGGGCAAACCACCTTCCTGATGACTTTTCATCTTACAGAGGAGTTGTATTAGGTGATGCTAGAAAACAGAACTGAGTCTAACTGAGACCAGATTACGGTGGTGGGAGTCTTCTCTAACTTAATTGAACCTTTATTTCAAACATGACTAGAAGTGCAGAAATCTGAGTAAGGTGAAAAGGGTCCTGTTGGTCTGAAGAGACCCGCAGGCTGCTGCACAAACTAATGTCGCTTTATTTAGGTCTGATCAAAACAGAGTAAGTTCAACATTTCATAGAGAAGAAAGAGAAAGGAGGATTCAAGCAAAAATACTAAATTATAGATGAAGACCTAATCTCAGTTAAAAAGGGGGAGATGGGGGTGAGGGGGGGTGTGTGTGCATGCATGTGCACACACCCATAGACACCTCTCTCACCCACACATACACACCTCTCACCTAGAGCCCTTGAAGCAGAATTTAAGATAGTCTTCAACTCTCCAGAAAATTTTCTACTTCTATTTTTAGGGTTGATGGTTGGACTCGATGATCCCAAGGGTCTCTTCCGACCTGAATGATTCTATTATTAGACAACTTCAGACAGACAACACTGGACAACAAGGACCTTAATTATGAGGTCCCACCTTTATCCTGAGGTTAGCAAGTCAGAAAAACACCCAGAGATTAGCAGCTAACACTTCACGTGGCAGGGTAAGATGTTAGAGAACAGGGTAGCTTCAGTTTCTCTCTAGGCTCCCATCTTGCATAATTAATGTTAGTTCACCTCCCTTTGCTGGCAGTTCCTGGAATCAACTTGGCATCTACTTAGCTTTCGCCCACCTTGTGCTGTGTCCCAGAACAACAAGTGATTTCATATTCTTTTTCAGTCTGACCTCGGAGCACCTGGCAGGCATCATTCCACCACCCTTTTCTTGAGGAGCATGAAATCGTGGTAGCCTCCCTCACGTAAAACTCCGAGGTTGAATATTAAAAGGCTCCTTATTGGTAGAACAAGCAGTCTGGTCTTGCATAGAGAATATTCTGATTTTAAACAAGACCCAAAGCCCTTGAATCCCAGAGAGGACTGAAAAGCCGCTCTGTGTGACAAAGAGCAACCCACATGGTGGTTACAACCCTCTAATAACCAGCAGTTCATTTCTTCTGGCTTTAATCTGTGCCGTATGCAGAGATGAAAGGAGAAGGTATGAATGTCCCAGCTCCCTCTGAACTCCATTTCACAGCCTTTCATACAAGCAGGAGAGAAGGACTCATCATCTGGCCAGCCCTGGTAAGTGAAGCTCGCTTCCAATCAGTTTGGATGCCCCTGTTGAGTATTCTGATTGTGTTTATGTGTCATCAGTCCTATGCTAATGGCTAATTAATGATACAGCTAGCGTGCGATGCTCGTTTAGGAGGGCAGAGAATTGATCAAGGGAAATGATGTAAAGAGTGCTGCCTGTTGAACAAGGCGTTCAAACCGTAAGTCCCACGGGGTGTTCTAATTTGTCAGCCTCGCACTTCCATATTAATGGAGAACTTGGGCGTTAACACAGGAGTTAGAGACTGCTCCTCGGCTCCTAACACAGTGCAGCCATCTTAAGGAAGCAGTCTGATAATCGGGCTTGCTCAGCCTGGAGAAGAGGAGGCTCCCAGGTGACTTCTAGCAGCTTTCCAATCTCTCAAGGGGGCTACAAGAAAGCTGGCGCAGGGCTTTTGACAGGGGTGGTAGCAACGGGACAAGGGCACAAGGTTAGAGACTTGAGAGGGGAGAATGAGGTTGGACATGAGGAACCAATTCTTTGCTGGTTCTGATCCACCCCAGGATGCCACTGCTCTATCCTCTGATATCAATAAAAAGATGGTTTTACTGTAAAACACAGATGTTTATTATTTCATGATGATTATTTCATGACGTATTATCATTACATTGATTATTACTATTATATTCGCTCTTATATCTCTTTTTAAATTATTGTTATGAGAGGCTGGACAAGACTCGATGATCCCTTGGGTCCTTTCCAACCCCTAACGTCCTAACATCCTATGAACTCTATCTAGTCGAGGCTGTTGCTGCTCACTGCAGGGGGGCTGAACAAGATGACTTTTGGAGGTCCCTTCTGGCCCAGGCCATTCTATGGTTCTATTGATATTGTTACTCCATCACACTGGCCAAGCAATTTGTATCTAACAGGTTATTGCCACTTCCACGCTTTGCCATCCAAACTTTTCCAGAAAACTCTGCTGACCTTTAAAGTCTCAGCAGAACATTTACCCTCGTGCTCTCAGTAGCACTTAGCAAGTTTAAAAAGTGCTTCCTGGGGAGAAGACACAGCAGTCAGTGTTGGATTAGCACAGCAAGGGTTGGATATGCATGGCAGCAGTATCTCAAGTCGCCACTTGCTCCACCCTCTGCAAACCACAAGAAAGAAATATAGTGACCCAACAGCAGAGCAATTCAGCTCCAAGGAAAGTGTGGTGAGATTTAAAAGCTGTCCTGAGAAATTATACTGCCTTGCAGTAGCCACTGCATCCAAAGGCACATGCAGACACGCTGTTTTGAAAGCGTGTATTTTAATCTAACAGGAGAGACAGAGAGATTTGTTGGCCAAGCCCTCAGATACAATAAATCAGCACAGAACCTAGAGGTGAGAAAGCCTCCATCCCATTTGTCTTGTTGGGGTGATGGTACAGCCACAGCTTCTATTCAGTAGGCTGTTCATCAGGTAAATACAAACCTACAGTATGTGGGTCCCAGTTATTTTAAGGAGTTGATATGGGGCTGATATAGTTCATATCTTCACCACTGATCTTTTTTCAGACCAGTTTTCCCTCCTTCTGATGGCCAAGAGCAATTTTACCAGCGGACTGGCAATGTGGTGAGTGGAGCTCTAACCTAGGATCAGCTGAGGAGGGGACTTACAGTCCAGAGTCCAGTCAGAAAATCATGGTGGGTAGGGGAGAGCCGCAAAGAGTACAAGGAGAGACCTCTACAAGAGCAAAACATGGTGAAAGAAGGCCCTCCTCAAAGAATCACAGGACCACAGAACATTAGGGATTGGAAGAGACCTCAAAAGTTCATTTAGTCCAATCCCCCCACCACAGCAGGATCCCCTAGATCCAGCCGCACAGGAACACAGGGCCAGGCCAATTCTGAACACCTCCAGTGAAGGAGACACCACCACCCCCCTGTGTTCCAGCTGACGCTGGTTGCCCTTTGTCCTATCACTAGATGACACCGAGAAGAGCGTGGCTCCTTCGAAGGAAGCTGACCTTCCCTTCATCAGTTAACAGTAGGCGGTTAGTAATTTACGGGCAGCAGATAGAGCACGCACACATTTCTCTCTCGACAGCAGGCCTACACACAAACACATCACCAAGGAATGCTAGATCAGAATCAGGTTCCTAGCAGCTCTAATGCTGAGCTCCTGCAGGACTGTTGACTTTCGGTACCAATTATGCAGCACAGCCCTTGAAGTGCTGCAAAGTGGCAGCCACACACCCTTAATCATATTCTTTGCTTACACGCTGTACTCAAGCCTCTGCATCTGCTGCTAGGATGGCTCTTCAAGGATTCTTATTGTTTGTTTGGTAGAGGATTTTTTTGTCATCACCGATTTTGATTTTGCTCATTACCAGCATATGCTGAAGTCTACTCTGTGTTCTGCAGTAGCTCTCACGATAGAACCTTTGTCCTTTAGGCCACCATGAACACTCCAGCTCATCTAGATAACCATTTTACTCACGAATTCTTCAGAATAAATGGTTTTTAGCATTTATCAAGGTCAAATTCACATTTCCGAAGAATTAACAGTTTTTACGCATCCCTCCCTACCCCTCTCTCCAGCCAAATACTCCAAGTTTACAACATTTAAATCAAGAAAGTCTGCAGTGCTCTGACATACCAAAACATAATTACATATTCTGCTAGGCAGCTGAACTTGGTCCTTCATTTGCATCTTATCTTGAACAATTTCTTTTCCACTTGTCATGAAGCCTGTGACCAGAGCTGATCTTTCACTGTCTGCTTGGCACAAGTAAATAATTAGAAATGCAGTTGCCTCTGCATTAGAGCAGATCTTGCCCAAGTTTTTGATGCCACACACCTCTCCAAAATTCCCTGACGGGAATACCACACGGCACATTAGGGATTGGAAGGGACCCTGAAAGAGCACCCAGTCCAGACCCCCCACCACAGCAGGATCCCCTAGATCCAGTCGCACAGGAACACGGCCAGGAGGGTTTGAAGTGTTTCTGGAGAAGGAGACTCCACAACCCCCCTGGGCAGCCCCTGCCAGAGCTCTATCCTATTCCTGCACGTTCAGGCAACACTTTTAAGTTCTTCCCAAGTAGGCTGCTCCTGCTGTGACTTTCTGTGAAGTTCTCTCTGATGACTAAAAACTCAGCAAACGCGTCTGATCAGATCACTCGGGATCTCTCAGCAAGCGCACCACAGCGTGACAATGACAATGCTTTGCTAAGCCTTCAGATGCACAGCGACAAGCTGTCTGAGTAAATATACAAAGGAGATCACATCCAGGGAAAGAAGTCAGCCCGCTTGGCTTTGCAGCTTAATTATTGATCCTAATGCCTGCCCTTAAAACTTCACATTCGCACATAAATGTGAGCGACCCCGGGCTTTCCCTCACTCCAGTCAAGACACAAGAGTGAAACATTTACCAAGAGACGGGGACTTGGAGAACGGAC
The DNA here is from genome assembly GCA_013400115.1 of Rhinopomastus cyanomelas. NCBI lineage: Eukaryota > Metazoa > Chordata > Aves > Bucerotiformes > Rhinopomastidae > Rhinopomastus > Rhinopomastus cyanomelas. The sequence continues at coordinate 179,541 of VXBP01007390.1, forward strand.
TTGAAATAAAGATGAGGAGAGATGGGAGCAGGGAAAGTGTTGTCAAAATTACGGATAACAAGGAAAATTGCTTCACGAGCAGGCTCATCTCTGAAGCACAAAAAGGAGGGTTGCCGAGTGTGGTTTGTGTTGCCAAGGTGCTGACTGATTGTTACGGCAAAGCTCAGAAGCACGTGAGAGCAGCCACTGCGTAAAGGCACGTTTGTGTGAGCTCAGACCAACGGCATGGAAACGCACTAACGCGAGGGGATGCAGAGGGGCACCTTCCATCACGGGTGATGGTTCCTTCACTTACATCCTTTATTTACTTTGGTACATCACAGAATGGCCAGCGTTGGGAGGGACCTTCAAGATCATCTCGTTCTAACCTCCTCTATGAATTACTTGTGACCAGGTCCTGGCACAGAAGTCTTACTGCTTCTTTCTCCAAGAGTTTTTAATTTTCTCTACTTTTCTTAACCACACACAAAGCCTATGCTAACAACACACTTTAGAAGGACTTCAGTAGTCAAAAGCTTCTTGTTCACTTGTTCCTGGAGATCACAGAGGGTTGGAAAGGACCTTAAATTTCACCCAGCCCCAACTCCCCTGCACAGGCAAGGACACCTTCACTAGAGCAGGTTACTCAGGGCCCCAGCCAACCTGCCCTTCAGCACTGCCAGCCATGGGGCAGCCACAGCTGCCTGGGGCAGCCTGTTCCAGCACCTCAGCACCCTCACAGCAAAGAATTGGTTCCTCACGTCCAACCTCAATCTCCTCTCTTCAAGTCTGGAACCCTGCGAGAGCACTTGAGGCCATGATCTAGCAGTTAGGGAGACACTGGGATGAGGGCTGGACTTGGTTGTCCTAGAGGTCCTTTCCAGCCATCATGCTTCTACATCACACAGTATCTGTCCAGATAACTTTAATATGAGAAATACTACATCGACAACAATTCAAGCAGGTCTTTGGGAAGAACCTAAACCTCATCATTATGATTACTTCCCGTTGCTGTGGTGAAATGAATTCGGATATCCTGAGCACAAAAAAAACCCCAGCAGCTGAAATTGAGACTACACAGGCTCATAATTACAGCTGTCATAAAGAAGCAAGAAGAAACAGAACGCGTAAACTGCTGGCACTGAGGAAAAAAACCAACACACTTATGCCTGAAGTTAACTGTGGAAGGCAAATCCCAAAGCATCTACCCTTCCAGCAGATGAAGACATAGCTGCTTCAAAGTGTTATTTTCCCTGCTTCCAACCCATCTGGAAGATGACCTTCAGTATAAGTTATGCATTTTTATATCAACCTGTAGGAAAAACTATGAAATGAGGCTCATTTCGTGTTGTGTTGATGCAAGCCACAAGCAAATACTATTTAGATGGCCCAGAAGGACTTGGAGATGATCTTCTGAGGTCCCTCGTAACCCATAACACTCTGTCATTCTGTGTGAAGAACAGAATTTGAATGTGGTTAACCTGGGGGGTCCTGGTGGAGAGCAAGACAACCATGAGCCAGCAATGTGCTCTTGTGGCCAAGAAGGCCAGTGACATCCTGGGGATCAGAACTGGGGTGGTTACTAGATCCAGAGAGGTTCTCCTCCCCCCTCTACTCTGCCCTGGTGAGACTGCATCTGTGTCCAGTTCTGGGTCCCTCAGTTCCAGAAGGGTATGGAAGTGCTTGAGGGAGTCCAGCATACAGTCATAGAAATGATGAAGGGAGGGGAGCTTCTCCCTTATGAGGAAAGGTTGAGGGAGCTGTGTCTGAGCAGAGCAGAGCCTGGCTCCATCTTCCTGACACCCACTCTCTCCATATTTATCAACATTAATGGGGGTCACCCCTCAGGCTCCTGTTACCCAAGCTCAAGAGACCCAGCTCCCTCAGCCTTTCCTCAGCAGGGTATTTTTGTATGAATGGGGAACGACAAACACACAGGTTTACAGTAATTTGCATGGATAAGAAATAAAAGCTACCTAGAGTCAGCAGCTGAGAGCACTCCTCCTACCAGCAGCGTAGCTGGCGTTACTGCAGTGTTCTCAGAGCTAATACATCTTAAGTATTAATTACCAGGAATAAGAAGCAATTGACTAATCTAGACTCTGGTGAATTGAGACACTTGTATAAAGCTCCAAGACACCAGTGCTAAGTCATCCCTAGAGGTACCCAACTGCCTACGCTGGAAGAGCAACTGCCTAGGTTGTGATGAGAGGTGATTATCTTTCAGGAGATTAATCTCCATTTATTAGCTGAGGAATTCTCAGCTGTGGTCTCTTCTCGTACACGTACTGATGTAAAAGTCATGCTCTTGCTGTCATCACTCATATGTTTGAGGGCTCTGGTTTTCAAACCTCTTACAATTCAATATTATGCAGTTTACTCACAGCACAAGTAGTTAACTTGAAACTGCGATTTTGATCACTTGGGTCCACTGAGATAAACCTTCCAGACTCCAGTCAAAACCACATGCCAGGTACTTTTGGAGAACTTCAATAGAAATACATCTATAGATATATACGTGTATGTCTTTGAAAATCACAGAGTGAGTGAGGCTGGAGAAGCCCTCTGAGCTCAGCCAGCCCAACCCAGGACCTAACAGCACCACAGTGACCACACCAGGGCACTCAGGGCCACAGCCAGGCTGGCCTTCAACACCCCCAGGGATGGGGACTCCACCACTGCCCTGGGCAGCCCAGTCCAGGCCCTCAGTAAAAGGGGAGAATTCCATCCCTCGCCCTGCTGGCCACAGCATTGCTGATCCAAGCCAGGACGCCACTGGCCTTTCAGGTCACCAGGGCAGACATGTACACAGATCCACACACAGAGAACAGCAGTGACTTCAGTGTCTCTGTTGTCACAACATGCAAGTCATCCTCAAGAAGAGACAACACATGACTAACCCTGCTTTGGAAGGCAGATCTGGCACACATGTCTTTCTGGCACGTTTTCACAGTCAATCTGATCATTATATCAGCTCCCAGACACCGCGTACTGTCAGCAATTAGCAAGAACTTGTTTCTGTGTTGCATGTCTGCAGTCAGATCTAGAGTACACATGGGTAGACTCAAGCGGGTATCAACACTGGAGGGGAACTGTGCTGGTAATTAATTTGACTGTGGGGAGGTCAACTTTAAATATCTGTACCTCTCTTTCTGAATCCAGATTCAACCCTGCCAGCAGACTTAGCTCAAAGTTTCACCACTAACCCTCATTTTAGCCCTAGCCCTGAGCAGAAATGGAACTTGTTGCTGAGACACTCTTTATTCTGACTCATCACCGCTTAACTTTATTGATAGGATGGAAGTTAGATTTATCTTTGCTGTCCACTTGGTCAGTGGAAGAGCTCCCCTCTTCTCCCTAGAGTTGCCAGCATAATCCATAAGCAAACTGCAACAGTCACTAAAGGCAGTAATTTAACGATCGGTATCTTTTCGTAGCATTAAGAGAATCGGAATCCTCATCTGTACGTGTACTGCAAGAAGCATGAGGACATAGTACCTGCTTTTTGCTAGGACATGCAGGATAAGTGAGATGGGGAAAGCAAACAAACACTATGAAACAAACCTACAGTCCCATATGGAAAGACACTGAAAGGTGGGTCTGAGGAGGATGGAGCCAGCCTCTGCTCAGGGGCACCCAGTGACAGGACAAGGGGCAGCGGGTGTGAGCTGGAGCAGAGGAGGTTCCACATCAGTGTGAGAAGGACCTTGTTCCCAGTGAGGGTGCCAGAGCCCTGGAAGGGGCTGCCCAGGGGGGCTGGGGAGTCTCCTTGTCTGGAGACTTTTCAAACCCACCTGGCCATGTTCCTGTGTGACTGGATCTAGGGGATCCTGCTGTGGTGGGGGCATTGGACTAAATGAACTTTTGAGTTCTCTTCCAATCCCTAATGTTCTGTGATTCTGTGATTTCTGTAGAGAGATCTCTTGCTGTGTGAATAAGCTATTTTCAGAAACTTCAAAGCTCTCCGAAACAGTGAAGATATTCGTTCACTAGTAATAACTATAGGACAGACACAGGATCACAGAACATTAGGGATGGGAAGGCACCTCAAAAGATCATTCAGTCCAATTCCCCTGCCAGAGCAGCACCACCTAGACCAAGTCACACAGGAACATATCCATTTGAACAGAGTTTAAACGTGAGTAAAATTCCCTTTAAGTTTTTAAGCACCTCTGTTAGTTGAAAAAAATGGGGGGTTTGGAACTATTGTTCCAAAAAAAACCACCCCTGAATAAAAGTAATCCCAGTGGAAGCCATGTCTTTAAAAAACCCAGGAGGTTTTTTATGCTTCTGAGCAACTGCTAGGAACAGGCTTTCAATAAACACGTGTAAAACGCTTAAAGAGAACGCTGACACAGCTGAAAAACACGGTATAGCAAAAATCAATTTTCATTTATGCGGTTTAAATATGACAGACGGAGTCAATAGAAGCATTTAGCCTACCAGACACAACACGTTGGATTTTAATAGTGAAGCAGAGATTCTTTGGAAGAGACTTTCCATACATCAAGTAGGATCATTAGAGCAAGTTTCATTCCCTGCAAGGAAAGTGCTAACGCACACTCCTATCTGTTACAGCAGCACCTGTCTGTCCTGTATTTTAAGCATCTTCTTTCTCTACACCTATGCAACCACAACACAGCTCTGTGGGAAACTGCTGGGACTTACTCCACTGAAAGCTGCACAGATGAAACTTCATCCGTACAGATAACACTCTTTCCTCACTTACCTGTCCTGCTCACTAGGACACTCCTAACCTCCTGCCTCCTCTGACATAAAGGACAGGAAACTGCCTTCCTGAGGTGTTCCCTTAGCACATGTTCCAACCAGCAGTTTACTAGATGAAGGCTAGGCAGACACACCGTAAAACGCAGAATCATGGAACATTAGGGGTTGGAAAGGACCTCAAAATATCACCCAGTCCAATCCCCCCACTGCAGCAGGATCCCCTAGATCCAGTCGCACAGGAACAGTCCAGGAGGGTTTGAAACGTCTCCAGAGAAGGAGACTCCACAACCCCCCGGGCAGCCCCTTCCAGGCTCTGTCACCCTCACTGGGAACAAGGTCCTTCTCACATTGATGTGGAACCCCCTCTGTTCCAGCTCACATCCATAACCCATTGTCCTATCATCAGATGCCCCTGAACAGAACCTAGCTCCATCATCCAGCAGGGGGACTGGACTAGATGATCCTTCAAGGTCCCTTCCAATCCCTACTGTTCTGTGATTCTGTGAGAGCCACCCTTCACAGATCTATAAGCACTGATGAAGTCACCCCCCAGTCACAAGCCAGTAACACACAGGAAATTAAAATCATTCCTTTTTACTAGGCAGGGTTTTTGTTGACATCGTAGGATCCCAACACTGAGTGGAACAGAACCAATCTACTCAAACCAGACTATACAAGAGAAAGGCAGAAAACTACCGAACTGCTTAAAAGCTTCCAGATTAATTCAGAAAATCGAGGTCTGTGGGATTTTTGGTTGGTCTGGGGTTTTTTGGGGGGAGTGGTGAGGAAGAAACATCATTTTTTAACATTTCCTCCTTGTGAAAGCAAAGACAACGCAATTACCTTCTGAGCTATTACGCAAATGCAGAATAGTACAGGGGCCCTCTGCAGTGACAGAACAACAGCAGTAACATTCCCAGTTTCATTATCACACTTTCTTTGCTCACATGCGCTCCGTTTCACCTTCTGTTAGGCTAGTAACACCTACTGCCAGCTAGCCCAGCACCTTAACAAGCCTAAGGCTTGCCTGTGTGGGTTAACACCTGACTCCCTGACACAACAACTTAGGTTACCAACCAGATTCCATCATACAGCCGACAAGAGAAGCAGTGGATATCTCTTCTCCATTGCATATACCAAGGGCTGACCTCTCTCCACCACCTGAGCCATGAAGAGGGCAGCTATTGCCTTCTCCCCACCCCACACCTGCCTTCCCCTTTGTAGCCACAAAGGTATCACCGTTTGTAAGCTGCGTATGTGGTGGCAGAGCATTTAGCCACTTCACAGAACCACAGCACGTTAGGGATGGGAAGAGGCTTCAAAAGATCATCCAGTCCAATCTCCCTGCCAGACAGGATCACCTAGACCTAGTCACACAGGAACACGCTCAGGTGGGTTTTAAATGCCTCCAGAGAAGGAGGCTCCACGAATCTTCCCACTTGCCATAAATGTTCTTCAACTTGAGGACCGATTACGTTCTCAGAAGTGGTAACATTCTCTCTCAGCAGCAGTAATGCAGCTCCCAACAGTCCAAGACTGAGAGAAACAAGGAAGGGTGGTTGAGCCCCAATCCCTGGAGGAGTTTGAGAGACACTTAGCTGTAGTGTTGGGGGATGTGGTTTAGGGGTGACCTTTTAGAGTAGGGTTGCTGGTTGGACTCGATGCACCATTAAAACATGAGCAGGTGTGCAGTAGCTGAAATATATCTGAACAGAAGTAAGAGGGGAGAGTTACCTCACGTAATATGGACACGGACAGGAAAGGGAAGATCAAAATTAACAAGTGATTTCATTACACGAACCTTCCAGACTGAAGTTTATTTTCTGACTAGCAGCAAAAGATGCCTCCAAACAAACCACTGATAATTACAGAAGCAAAAACAAAAAAAGAGCCTTAATTAACTAAAATTGATGAAGATTTACTTTTTTTTTGCCATTACCTTCTGATTTTAACGCTACTTAGAGCGTTTAAGCCGCGTAATCATTCGCCATTTACTGGGTTTGTTAGCTCTATAATAGAAAAGCAAAAGCGTAGGTTGCAGGAAAAAAGAACAAATGACAAGAACATGACATGTAATTTTGGATGGCATGAGACACACGGTGTTGGAAGATGTTCATTATGCAGGGAAAAGAGTTGACATTGCTACCAGTGATAGGAAAGAAGCTAAACCACAGAATCACAGGATGTTAGGGAGGGATTGGAAGAGACCTTGTAACGTTATCGAGCCCAATCCCCTGCCACAGCAGGATCCCCTAGATCCAGTCACACAGGAACATAGCCAGGTGGTCTCCAGAGGAGACTCCACAACCCCCTAGGGCAGCCCCTCCCAGGGCTCTGTCACCCTCAATGGGAATCAGTCCTTCTCAGACTGATGTGGAACCTTCTCTGTTCCAGCTCACACTCGCTGCCCCTTGTCCTGTCGCTGGGTGTCACCACGCAGAGTCTGGCTCTCATGCGGAAGACTCCTCACACTCAAGCCCTGCTCCAGTGTGGGGTCTGTGCCCTGAGCTGCAGTTCTTCATGAACTGCTCCACTGTGGATTCTTTCCACAGAGTGCAGTCTGGTGGGGACTGCTCCAGCTGAAATTCCCCACAAGTTCACAAGTCCTGGCAGCAAAGATGTTCCAGCTCAGCCCATTCTCCTCCCATGGGCTCACAGGTCATGCTAGAAGCCTGTTCTTGTGAGGGCTTCCCTTCACAGCTTCCTTTGGCCATCCATCTGCTCCAGTGTGCATTCCTCCACAGGCTGCAGGTGGACATCTGCTCCATCACTAACCTCCATGGGATGCAGTAGGACAGCCTGACTCACCATGGTCTTCACCACAGGCTGCAAAGGCATCTCTGCTCCAGTGCCTGCAGCATCTCCTCCTCTTTCTTCCTCACTGACCTTGGGCTCTGCAGGGATTTTTCTCACCTATATTTTCTCTCCTCTCTACAGCTGCACATCTCTTTGTCCTCTAGGTACAAGGGCACCACCATGGCCACTGACTGGCTCAGCGTCGCCCTGCGGTAGCTCTGTCCTGCAGCCAGTTGGCACTGGCTCTACATGACAGAGGGACAGCTTCTAGGCAGCTTCTCACAGAAGTCACCCATGCAGCCCCCCTGCTACCAAAATCACACCAAACAGAGAGGATACCAGGAACGATGTAACCAGCAGGAGTAAAGAGGTGATGCTGCCCCTGTACCCTGCACTTGTGAGACTGCCCCTTGAGTGCTGCTGCCACAGTACAAGGAGGACATAGAAGAAGTTCTTTGCTGAGTGGTTGGGCACTGGAAGAGGCTGCCCAGGGAGGTAGTGGAGTCCCCATCCCTGGAGATGTTTAAAAACCAAGTTGCTGAAGCACTTGAGGCCATGGTCTAGGGGTTAGTGTGATATTGGGCCTAGGGCTGGACTTGATGATCCTGGAGGTTTTAATGATTCTATGGTAATTACTGTCATTTTGAAGTACTCTGCTTGTGACTCATTGAGGAACCTAATCAGCTGACACTAAATCACTGAATCACAGAACATTAGGGATTGGAAGGGACCTTGAAAGATCATCCAGTCCTATACCCCTGCCAGAGCAGGACCACCCAGACCAAGCTGCACAGGAACACATCCAGGTGGGTTTTAAACGTCTCCAGAGAAGGAGACTCCACAACCCCCTCCCCGGTAGCCCATTCCAGGGCTCTGTGAAGTACTAGGCAAGGCAATGCCTATGTGCTGTGAAACCTGGTGTCTGAATGGTGTCGATATTTGAATACACTCACAAATATGCTATGATATATCGACGGTCAGTCACGATGAATTTCCTGACCGTGATCTTGCGTGAATGTCATGCTTGCAATGGCTTTAGGATCAAAAGCAACATACTTCTTTATCATGACTGAGTAAATCTTGCACTATTGTTTCTCTTCCTTTGTCATTGGCAGAATCTTCACCATTAAATTCAGGATGGCAAGAAAGGAATTTGTTTCAATGTTGAGAGAACAATTTCCTTGCTTTCTTTTAAATTATATAGCAGTTGTTTCGGTTTTGCTTACAAGAGACTACTGTGGTGAAAAGGAACACGTTATTACTAAGATTTCTTACTTGGTGATTGAGGAGAACTCATGGAACAATTAGGTTTTGATTTCTTTTTGATGCTCACAACTATAACGCAGGAGTTATGTTAATGAGATAAGATAATTCTAGTTATTCCAGCGTTATTTGGCATCTCACATCTTAAACAAGTTCAAGAAAGAGTGATCCTTTCTGCTCAAAGATGCTTCCAGCTGGGCAGAGCTAGGAATTCCCAGTATGGCTCAATCCTGTCAGAGGCAAATGAAAAGCCTTTTCAGATTCTCCTCACTTCTGCCACCCCGAAAAGCCCGGCTGTCACTCCTGGCCTGGATTACATCGTTGAAAGCAAATCTGCGTGAGTGACCTTACTAGTAGGGTTCAGCACGCCACAGAACGTCATCCCCGGGGACACCACTTAGGAGGTTCTCCGTGAGACTTGTTGTCACCAGCACGCAAACCATGAGGTAGCGATGAGGAATTGCTGGAATTAATGAACGCTGAAGGATATGCCAAGAGACGTTTTGGACTGAGGGGCTGCAAGGAGGGCTAGCAGGCAAGCAAACCAGTACGTGCCTCTGCATGCGTGCAACACACACAGACATGGAGAATGAATACTGGAGAATGAGTCTGCTGAGGAGAGATGGAGAGAGTTGAGGCTGTTCAGTTGGAGGAAGAGGAGGCTGAGGGGAGACCTCAGCACTCTCTACAGCTACCTGAAAGGACCCTGGAGATGTTGGTGCTGGGTAAAACTGCGGTACAGGAGGATGCTGCATGTAAATGAATCAGTCTTAAATTATGAAGTAGAACTTGGAGAGAGGACAGAACATGAAGACCTTCATCTGGAGCAATGCAGAGAAGAGATTAAGAGATACCATAAAAAATGAGGTCTAAATTGTATGAAGTCTTGAAGAAGATTAAGATCTTTTATCTAATACTCTGTGGAAGAGGGCATGAGTACCTGGCCTCTTCGCTGACATGTAGCGGGAGAAATGATAGATGAGGAAGATAATTTTAGCAGCTGTAATTTGAATAGATTAAAGAGCCAGGATTAGCATCAGAGAGACTAAAGGAGAAGTTGCAGTAATCAAGGTAAAAGTTAATCTGCCACTCAAGTAAATAGCAGTGGTCTATTGAACTAAATAACTCAGTAAATGTCTCAGCATTTAAGATTGAAGCTTTTACTGCAGCTTATCTTTAAGGGCATTTATTCACTGCCATTACTTCACTTCTGATTCTTGGAGCTATTGGAGGAAGGCATTAATGCTAATCAACGTGTAATTGATTGCCTTTATCTTTCTATTCTAGAGGGGACACCAGCACCAGGAAAGTAGAATTTGCCAGAGCTAATGTCAGCCTAGGTCAAACTTAAGACAGAGTATTTCTACATCACAAAATGACTGTGTGATTACAGCACAAGCAGCAGCTTGATCTCACTCTTGTAAGTACTGTAATATTCAATGACAACAGCAGTTTAAGTTGCTGCTAACACAACTCCAGCACAAAGTAGTTTAACTATTATAAAGACATCCCTACTCTTTATAAGATCTCTTAAGCTCCAACTTTTTAACTAGATTTTTATTAATCACATGCAATCATGTTTTTATTCATCATATTAAATTATTTGGTATATTTTACTGAATTACAGAATCACAGAACATTATCGATTGGAAGAGACCTGGAAAGATCATCCAGTCCATCCCCCTGCCACAGCAGGAGCCCCTAGATCCAGTCACACAGGAACAGACCAGGAGGGTTTGAAACGTCTCCAGAGAAGGAGACTCCACAGCCCCCCTGGGCAGCCCCTGCCAGGGCTCTGCCACCCTCCCTGGGAAGAAGGTCCTTCTCAGACTGATGTGGAACCTCCTCTGTTCCAGCTCACACCCGCTGCCCCTTGTCCTGTCGCTGGGTGCCCCTGAGCAGAGCCTGGGTCAAATTCTCCTGACACCCACCCTTTCCATATTGATCAACATTCATGAGGTCACCCCTCAGGCTCCTTCTTTCCCAGCTCCCTCAGCCCTTCCTCATCAGGGAGATGCTCCCCTCCCTCCATCATCTCTGTGTCTCTGTGCTGGGCTCTCTCCAGCATCTCTGTGTCCTTCTGGAACTGAGGGGCCCAGAACTGGACACAAGATTCCAGCCGTAGTCTCAGCAGGGCAGAGTAGAGGGGGTGGGGAACCTCTCTGTCTACTGATCACCCCCATTCTGATCCAGCCCAGGATGCCAGTGGCCTTCTTAATTGTGTACATTTCTGTCACAGAATCCCCAGCTGGAGTCTCAGCCTCTTTGCACAGGCAGAAATTGCACTGTGGTAACACACTGACCTAGAATGACTGAAAGACATTAGCAAAAGGGACTTGAAACTGCCTAGCAGCAGTTTTAATACAATTACACAATGAACACAACATTTATAGCTAATGCATTTATAATACTTTCAGCTCTAATGAACTCTTACTTTGTGTTTATTTCAATAAAACACAGTTTGCTGTTTCTAAGTTATTTTGTTGTATTTAATAAAACAGAGATTAGATTTATCCATCACATCATTTTCCTCTCTTTAAAAGCAAAACAAGCTGAACTTTTGTCTCTTACATTCTGAAAACTCAGGATTTTGATAGGAGGAAGGAATTATGTTGCAAATAGGCAGGTTCATCAGTATCACAGAATCACAGAACATCAGGGATTGGAAGGGACCTCGAAAGAGCATCCAGTCCAATCCCCAGCCACAGCAGGATCCCCTAGATCCAGGCACACAGGAGCACATCCAGGTGGGTTTTAAACATCTCCAGAGAAGGAGATTTGCTTTAAATTAGGTAAGACTTAAACTTAACTGTGATTCCAGCTGATAGAATGTAAGTAACAATTCCTTCTTACAAAACATTGTATTGCATTTTTATATTCATGACAGCACTTGCTTGGGCAGTACCAATGGAGCCTGAGATCTGAGGCAATATCAAGTGTTTTACTAGCAGCATGACATGTGGATGAGAAAGCACACAAACTTATTCTAAACCATGGCTCAAACAGAACTAACGTGGCTTTGTAAAGGTGCCTGTCAAACCCCTTCACTCACCAAGAAAACTGTCAATCAGGGATCGCACCTCTTCCCCCTTTCAACTCCCTAGAGCTACAGACAGACATCTCTGCAGGTGCTGATCCAGCAGAAGCAGTGATCTGTCCCTTTTTCACTGGCTGGAGCTTGTATCTTTCCACAGCTCAGCTGGGAAAGTATTTCTGGCAAATTCCATCTGATTCACATTCAGCCAGTCAAGGTAAGAACCCAGGAAAGCTGACCGGGCTGCTTATATCAGAGATTACCAGAGAACCTGCTGCTAACAGGTCAACAACCAAGTTTCAACAGCACGTATGTAGTTCTCAACTAGCTTCTGTCAGAAGTAATCCTGAGAAACCTACAACTTGTTTGGCATTCTGAGTGGCACAGAGTCCGGCACAGAGAGGACTAGGAACAGCAACCTTCACACAGCTAGATACGAGAGAAGATTTCTGTCCTTAGCCTCAAGCCTTCTATTTAAATTGCTTGTGCTTACCTGGGTGATTTCGCCTGAGTAAGACCAGGGATCAGTCACAGGAACCACTCTGCTGGAGGTTACTGCCCTCCCAGTTGTGCAGCCAGAAAGGGAATAATGAGCAGCTGGAGGGCATCGCTGCACAAGGAGGCTCCCACCTGCCTGCCTATTATACCCTGATGTCTGCCTGAAGGCTGTTTGACTGAAAAAACCATGCTGAATTCAGCTGGTAATACAGACCCAGGTTAATTAAAGTTGCTTTCTACCTTGCTCTCTACATAAATCCTTATTTTTCTTATTTTCTATATTGTCTGGGTGGATGTTCCCTTATCATGGTTTAGATTATTAGTAACTCCAACATGATTTCTCTTATTGCAACTTGAAAAAGGTAGATAAAACAGAGCAACGTAGAAGAAAGGGACCTGGGAGTCCTGGTGGCCAGCAGGATGACCAGGAGCCAGCAAAGGGACCTTGTGGCCAAGAAAGCCAATGGCATCCTGGGGTGGATCAGAAGGGGGGCTTTTGACACAGGTGCATAGCAAGAGGACAAGGGGAAAGGGTTCCAGACTTGAAGAGGGGAGATTGAGGCTGGCCGTGAGGAACCAATTCTTTGCTGTGAGGGTGGGGAGATGCTGGAACAGGTTGCCCCAGGCCGCTGTGGCTGCCCCATCCCTGGCAGTGTTGAAGGGCAGGTTGGCTGGGGCCCTGAGTGACCTGATCTAGGGAAGGTGTCCCTGCCTGTGCAGGGGGTTGGACCTGGGTGATCTTTAAGGTCCCTTCCAACCCCAGCCATTCGATGATTCTATGAGTCTTGATCCAAGACAAGAGCCCTTAGCTTGGCACCAAATTAGATGAAATACAGTCAGTCTGAGAGACAATAGCAGTGTCTCGATGAAGATGAAAGGCTAAAATTATAAAGTTATTAAAGACTGCAATTTTCCCTTGAATACGTTGAAAGCATAAATTTGCTCCAATGAGCACCACAATCCTTTTGTCACTCTGAACATGAGCAAGCAGCTGGCTGAGGGTTCTTAATTGCGAGCAATAAACTTAAGGTCAGTTACAACGTTCAAGGGTTTTAACTTTGCTTACAGACAGGTATGTAACTACACACTTGGTCTGCGTTTGCGTCCTGCCTGTTTAGGACCAAACCTTGAGGCATGTAAATGCGATTACCTTGATTTAATATCTGGTAGTCCCACCTGTACGTAATTTCTGATGTACATCTGCCACACACAAAGTTAAGAGGTAAGTAACATGATTACAACCAGATTAGTGAGTCCGCGCAAGCAAATGAGATTACAAATCCATACAAGTGAAAACCACACTTCCTAGGGAGACCACTTTGCATCTCATTAGCTTCAAATGCATTTTCAACGTTCGTGTAAGATACACAGATCACAGATACAGAGATCACTAGGGGTTCAAAGGGACCTCCAGGGGTCATCGAGTCCAACCCTTCTGCTCAAGCAGGACCACAGAACCTAGGGCAGGTCATAGAGAAACACATCCAGATGGGTCTGGAAAGTCTCCAGAGAAGGAGGCTCCACAACCTCCCTGGGCAGCCCCTTCCAGGGCTCTGTCACCCTCACAGTAAAGAAGTTCTGAGCTCCAACTGACACCCAGTGCCCCTTGTCCTATCACAGGGTGCAAGTGAAAAGAGGTCTCTTTCACACCCAGCCTTCATGGATTTATAGACAGTGATTAAGTCCCCTCATAACCTATTCCTCTCCAGAGTAAAAGGCCTCAGGTCTCTCAATCTCTCCTCATAAGGCAGGTGCTCCAGTCCCCTAATCATCCTCATGGCCCTCTGTTGGACACTCCCAATCAGAACAGCCCAGAACTAGACAAAAATATTCCAGATGTGGCCTCATTAGGACAAAGTAGAGGGGAAGGAGAACCTCCCTTGATCTGCTGGACACACTCTTCTTGAGCCATCCTAGCATTCCATTGGATTTCCTGACCACAGGAACAGAGTTTCAAAGCAGAATCTTTTGCATCAAATAGGTATTTTAAAAAATGATTAATCATTAATATTTAAAATCTATTCATGTATCACAGCATCACAGAACATTAGGGATTGGAAGGGACCTTGAAATATCATCTAACACATATGAAACTATTTAGTTTATTAATACATAGGGGACATATAGACAGTGGTTTTGCCTTTTCTATATTTCCATATAAAAGGAGAAAGAAGAGAAATATGAATGAAGAGAATTTCTGCTACTTTTAGGATTATTTTAAGGATCCCTCTGTCATTAAAGTTACTGATCAGAACAGAGTATGAATCTTTTATGGCAAACATCAGTTTTATGAAAGCAGCATAAAAGAGGTCTACAAGGAACACAGTCCTTGCAAACCTCAAGAGTGAATGCAAAAATCTCATTCACTCTGCTGTTAAACTTAAAGGCAGGCTCTCCATCTTCTGTTTTTATAGAGACATTATAAAGCTAGAACAAGCTAGATGGCCATATACCCTTCTTTATTTACATTTTTATAAGGAATTTCAGTACCTATTTCAGTATTAGCGTTAGTTTTTGGCAGAGAGCTTATGGAAACAGAACTGCAGAATCCTTCAGGTTGGAAAAGACCCCTGGGATCATCAAATCCAACCATCAACCCTGCTCTACAAGGTCACCCCTAAACCAGATCTCCCAACGCAACATCTAAGCAACTTTGAAACTCATCCAGGGATGGGGACTCAAGCACCACCAGTCAAGCAGCCCAGTCCAGGGCCTGACCACTCTGTCCGGGAAGAATTTCTTCCTGATGGCCACTCTAAACCTCCCCCTGTGAAGCCTGAAGCCCTTCCCTCTGCTTCTGTGGCTAATGACCTGTTAGAAGACACCAGCACCGACAGTGTCCTTTCAGACAGTTGCAGAGAGCGATGAGGTCTCCCCTCAGCCTCCTCTTCCTCAGGCTAAACAGCCCCAACTCTCTCAATCTCCCCTTATAAGATTTATTCTCCAGGCCCTTCCCCAGCTTCACTGCCCTCCTCTGCCCTCACTTAGGCACCTCGATGTCTTCTACAATCTGCATCATCCCAGACCAGAGTCGCATGGGAAGGGGAATGTTGTTTTTTAGAGGGTTCTTCTTACAGCGGTGTAAATTTCCTCACCCATTTTAACAGCAGTGTCTCTGAAGTGCTTCACCAGTGGGTTTGCACACTTGGAAATGTACATCAAGACACTCAGAGTGCTTCATTTTACTGTGTTCCAAGGTCAGAGTCTTCAAACCACTTCATTCCACTTCACAATGGCGAGAGAGTAACAGTTTGAATAAACAAATGAAATAAAACGTAAGAACTGCTCTATTTGCTGAAAGCTCAGGGCTGTCGTCTCACTTCAGGGTTATCCAAGCATGATTTACTTGCAGCAAACACTTTATATTTAAGGATTGTAATTAATATGGTCGCAAAAGGGAGTCAAGCTAATCTAAGAATCAATTACTGTTTACTTTTGATAAATACCGACTCGATTGTTCTTGTCATTGACTGTTTAAGGGTAAAGCAAAGGATCTTTGTGAAGCAGTAATGATTTTTAGACAGACAGCAGGAAATGTTTAAATAAAAATTAGAAGGTGAGGTAATGAAAAAACATCTGAGGCAACTTTACACATGGAAGACCTTCACCTTCAGAAATAGAAGTTGTGGGGAAGAGCCCAAAAGCATTTCAATCCTGGCTGACAGAGGGAGAAAGAACAGAAAAAAAGGAGAGGTATGCTCAAAAAGTCACTACAATTTCAAAAACCTGAGTGCAGGTTTTTAGTTTAATTTACAGGAGATCTTAACTACGTTCCTATAGCAGATGTGTCCGTGAAAAATCTTGGTGTTTTCAGTATCACAGCATTTTATTGAGAACTTCTTAGATCGCACGAGCACAGGATTATTGGGGCTGGAAAAGCCCTCTGAGTTCAGCCAGCCCAGACCAGGACACCTGCCAGACCAGAGCACTGAGGGCCACAGCCAAGCTGCCCTTCAACACCTCCAGGGATGGGAACTGCTCCACTGCCCTGGGCAGTCCAGTCCAGGCACTGATCACCTTTCTCTGAGGAGGGGCTTCCTAGCATCCAAACTAACCCTATTCTGGCAGCTTCAGGTCCTGCCCTCTCATCCTGTTGCTATTTGCCTAGAAGAAGACCTTGACCCCCACCTGACTACAACCTCCATTTAGGTGGCTGTGGAGAGAAAGAAGGTCTCCCCTGAGTCTCCTCCAGGCTAAATACCCTCACCCTTTCCTCACTAGCCTTTCCCTGCAGTCCCTTCCCCTAGCCTTGTTGCTCCTCTGGACCTGCTTCAGTCTCTCAATCTCTTTCTTGAAGTAAGGGGCTCAGAACTGCCCCAAGTACTTGAGAAGACCTCTCCTCAGTGCCCATTACAAGGGGAGAATTACATCCCTAGTCCTGCTGGCTACACTATTCCTGTTACAAGCCAGGATGCCACTGGCCTTCTGGGCCACCTGGGCACACTGCTAGCTCACTTTCAGCCCATTGTCAATCAGGAGATAGTAGGAATTAAAGACAAGTCTTGCAGGTATCCTGTAGGAGCCAATAATTCTATATTACAACTCACAGAGCTCAAGGACTTCTAAACAATTCCAGCCTGCATTAGACAATTAATGTTGCTATTATAACAATCACTCACTTAAATTACATTTGGGTCAAGGTGAAATGAGAAATTTTTGGTTGTAGAGGTGTGAAAGCTCCAACTGGGAAAGCCCCGAGGCAAACAGAATTTAAACAAGACTCTTACCTGAACACAGCTGAAGCAACTGGATTGCAAGGTGAGGTACAAGTACTGGGATACACAGCATAAAGCAGAGTGACTTGATTGATGACAAACTGCCTGGAGCATCTGAAAAAATAAAGAAAGTAAAGTTTAAAGGATCTTTTTGGTGTTTGTAGGGAAGAACAGTAGGATACTATGAACTGTCAAGATTAGGGGGTGTTAAAGGAAAGGAAATGAAGCACTAAGAGAGTTATGACTTTCAGATGCCACAGAAAAATCTGACAACAACAATACTAGGGATACTTAGTCAAGAAATGAATCTATTGGGCTTCTTTTAGTACTTGGAGAAAGCTGATGTAGAGCTGGGAGATTTTTGTTCTGTTTTAGTAGGGAGGGGATTGTCCCCTGTACTCAGCACTGGGGAGGCCACACCTTGAGGACCAGGTCCAGTTTAGGGCACCTCAGGACAAAGGAGACATTGAGGGGCTGGAGGGAATGCAGAGGAGGGCAATGAAGGGCCTGGAGAATCAATCTGATGAGGAGAGATTGAGATAGTTGGGGCTGTTTAGTTTGAGGAGGAGGAGGCTGAGGGGAGACTATCACTCTCTGCAGCTACCTGAAAGCACATCGGAGAGATATTGGTGCTGGTCTCTTCTCACAGGTCATTAGCAACAGAAGCTCCAGAAGGGGACAGAAGGGGAGGTTTAGACTGGCCATCAGGAAGAAATTCTTCCCGGACAGAGTGGTCAGGCCCTGGGATGGGCTGCCCAGGGTGGTGGTTGAGTCCCCATCCCTGGATGAGTTTCAAAGTTGCTTAGAAGTAGCATTGGAGAATCTGGTTTAGGGGTGACCTTGTAGAGTAGGGTTGATGATCCCAAAGGACCTTTTCCAACCTGAAGTATTCTGATTTTTATTTCTAGAGACCAGCTACCTCACACTCTGTCTCTTTGGCAAGTCTTCCTTAAAAGGCTGGACTACTCAAAGATTGGCTCCTGGAGTCATCTATGCTGTCTCGAGTAAGTTTCACCAGAAAAAAAACCCCAACATGTTTTAAAGATTAAAATTCTTACATAAATTGTATTGCTGACAATTTTGTATGTAGCCAGCTGAAACAATTCTTAAAAGATCTAATGAAAGTAGAGTTAATCTTTGATGCTTTGTACTACCAGTTTCTCAATACCCTTGTAATTTATGTGCTTAAGTAGTTAAATTCTGCATTAAACCGCTTTGCAGATGTTAGATTCATGTTTAAAAGAAAAAAAAACTGTCTATTGCTAATTAAACTATTCCGTTTGAGCCTTTGATGCTTTGTGCTACTAGTCTCTCAATATCCTTATAATTTATGTCCTTAAGTAGTTAAATTCTGCATTATATGGTTTTACAGAAGTCAGATTCTACTTTAAAAGGAAAAATACTGTGTCTATTGTTAATTAAACTATTCCATGCAATTAATACAATTGATTTGACCATTAAAATGATAAAAGCTACCACTCTGAGTCAGGTTTGAACTCCATTTCAGCTTACAGTTCAGCAGGCCCCTAACAATAACACAACTAACAAGAATGAAGTCCTTACACTCAGTCAAAACCTAGGCATTTCATCTTGTGGCTTCTTTGTGAGAGTCGTTCTTTACCTCACACACTATCTCACAGCAGGCTTGGCATGAGGCTTCTGAGAACTCGGGGCTAGCTACTGCTTTCTGCATCAATAGGACAATTACAGCACTGTCATTACCTCTCCTTGTACATCTGCAGTGCTTTTCTCACCACAGAAAAACCAAAGGAAGAAGAAAAGCCATTATCAACTTCTTCCCATTCACACCACTCTATGTTAAAACGTGTTATTGTGCAGGAAAGAGTTTAAAATCCTTCCTGTTAGAGAGGGAACGGTGGTCCCGCAGTAGCTGGAAATGAACGGATTCAACTTGTCATGTTCATATAAGAACGACAGCAGTCCTACACAGTCCAAATAAGAACATTATCTCCTTCCACTAAGCCACGAACAGCAATAGGAAGGAGCAAAACCATATCTAATTGTGTAGCCGCCTTCTGATAGAAGGCTGGAGTTTTACTGGCTGATACCTAAGCAAATGTATTTAAAAAAAAGAGCCAAGCTTATAGGATGCTTCCTAGATAGTCCCCTGGCCTCTAATAACTTGAAGTTCAGGGATTCCACCATTTGAACAAAAGTGTTTGATGGAAACTTTTATACCTCTTACACTCTGAGAGCTCTACTTTGGTCACCAGTCACAGAACAATATGTAGAGGGATTTGTTTTTAAAACCAAACCTACATTTCATCAGACTTCCCACAAATTTACATGAAATACCTGCTGCATGAATCACAGAACATTAGGGATTGGAAAGGACCTCGAAAGGTCATCTAGTCCAATCCCCCTGCCACAGCAGGATCACCTAGATCCAGTCGCACAGGAACATGGCCAGGTGGGTTTTCACAGAATCACAGAACATTAGAGATTGGAAGGGACCTCAAAAGATCAGCAAGTCCAATCCCTCTGCCACAGCAGGATCACCTTGACCAAGCTGCACAGGAACATGGGCAGGCGGGTTTTAAACGTCTCCAGAGAAGGAGACTACACAACCCCCCTGGGTAGCTCATTCCAGTGCTCCGCTCCATCACCCTCACTGTGAAGAAGTTCCTTCTGATGTTTTAAAGGCCTCCAGAGGAGGCTCCACAACTCCCCTGGGCAGCCCCTTCCAGTGCTCCATCACCTTCACCATGAGGACGTTCCTTCTCGTATTTATATGGAACCTCCTGTGTTCCAGCTCACACCCAGTGCCCCTTCCTCTATGAAGTATAGAGCAGTTAATGAATCATAGAATGGTTTAGGTTGGAAGGGATCTCAGATATTATCCAGTTCCAAGTCCCCTGCCATGGACAGCGACACCTCTCACTACATCAGGGTGCCGATGGCCCCATCCAATCTGACCCTGCACACTACCAGAGAACGGGAATCTACAACTTCTCTGGACAACCTGTTCCTGCACCTGACCACCCTAACAGTGAGAAATTTCTTCTTACGATCTAATCTAAATCTACCCTCTTTTAGTTTGAAGCCATTCCCCCTTGTCCTGTCACTAGAGTCCCTAATGAGTCTCCTTCTCTGGAGACATTTAAAGCCTGCCTAAATACATTCCTGTGCGACTTGGTCTGGGTGACCCTGCTGTGTCAGGGGGACTGGACTAGATGATCTTTCAAGGTTCCTTCCACTCCCTAATGTTCTGTAATTCTGTCATTAAAAGTCCCTCTCCAGCTTTCCTGTAGCCCCCTTCATGTACTGGAGGGTTGCTGTAAGTTTAAATAAGGACTCTTCCTGCTCCTACTGCCAGATCTATATTCGCTCTTCTCACAGGCTTCACTGTATAATTTAAGATGGTACATGGATTATTTTTAGTGCATTCTTGCATATAAAAGAATGGGGAGGGGATTTTCTGTTCCTTAGATAATCAATGGAATATGTTCTTAAATTAGGATTAATTTGGGTACCCCTGCTGTCAAAGTAACACTAATTGGACGTGTATCACCTCTGAATTCACAGAATCACAGAACATTAGGGATTGGAAGGGACCTTGGAAGATCATCCAGTCCAATCTCCCTGCCACCGCAGGATCCCCTAGGTCAAGTTGCACAGGCCAGGCGGGTTTGAAACGTCTGCAGAGAAGGAGACTGCGTAGCTCCTGCCAGGGCTCTGTCCCTCTCACTGGGAAGAGGTTCCTTCTCACAGTGATGTGGAACCTCCTCTATTCCAGCTCACATCCATTGCTCCTCATCCTATCACTAGACGCCACTGAGCAGAGCCTGGCTCCATCCTCCTGACACTCTCCCTTCATGCATTTATAAAGACTAATGAGGTCACCCCTCAGTCTCCCTTTTTTTCAAGCTCAAGAGACCCAGCTCCCTCAGCCTTTCCTCAAAAGAGAGATGTTCCACTCCCTTCATCAGCTTTGTGGCTCTGTGCTGCACTCTCTCCAGTCTTCTGAAGTCAGGAATTAGTCACTGGGCTATTCTGTATGCATAAATATGTGAGAATTTAGGTCCCAGTATAACGGATTCCATTAAATTTACCAGACAAAGTTGTTTTCGTTCAATAACCTCTTTAAAATGTAAGAAGCAGCACTGGGCCAAACACGACCTCCTTAGCCTCGCCTGTCTCTGTCTAACTCACATAAGACATGAGAGAAAATAAACCTCATTGAGTCCGTGTCACACTCACAATTTTCTTCCCGACTGTCTGGAAAGTGGTAGCATTAAGGACACCGTAACGCTCCAGCTATAATTATGAGTTAATAATCCTGTTTCAAGTGTAATGAACTAAAAGGACATTATCAATTTGCTAATTCTTACTTGATTTGTTTTTCTCCAAGTCCGTGAATTTAGGGAACGAGCATAGCCTAAAGAAGTGGCAGACACGAGCAAAACAGCTTCAGATTTCTCACAAAAAAGCTAGCAAGGAAAAGAACAGCTGAGCTCTGCTACGTACAGGAGATTATGCAATTGCCACAGATCCTCAGACCACAACTGTTCCACTTTGCTCTATGAACCCTCACGTCAATGAGCTAAATTCTCCTCAGCTCTCAACTACCACAGGCCAGCTAATTCCAGAGAAGGCTGTGCATCTACAAATGTGAATACGACTTGTGTTTTAGAGCTTCAGCTGCCAAGGAAGCACCTTCACAGGCATTTTTACTTCGTATTTTGTCAAGTGTACACTTATGGAGAAGGACAGAATCTCTTTGTGCATGCACAATTTATATATAGCTTTGTTCTTTCAGCTAGGCTGCTCAAAACTAGTCAGTGAACATTTAAAGGAAGCCTTGTAATATATAAAATATCCCTAGAGGGAGGGAATAAATGCTGTTTAAGATATTGAATTGCTGGAACAGGGCCAGTAATACTATTCTTGTACAGTTATATTTTCAGATGACTCATCAGATCTTCTGCTGTTCTCTGCTTTGAAACTTAGGGAGTACAGGCTTGAAAAATCCCCTGAATATACGAAAAGAAATACATTTCTTAAACCAGAGGAATTCTTTACACAATAATACTGAGAAATCCACCACTTCGCTCTCTTTCCAAGTGTGATGCAGTAGCTCATACCAATGATAAGCATAGAAAGATGAATAAACACTGCAATGCTATTCACAGAATCACAGAACTTCAGGGATTGGAACAGACCTCAAAAGATCATCCAGCCCAATCCTCCCACCACAGCAGGATCATTAGGTTGCACAGGAACATGGCCACGAAGGTTTTAAACCTCTCCAGAGAAGGAGACTCCACAACCCCCCTGGGCAGCCCATGCCAGGGCTCCGTCACCCTTACCAGGAAGAAGGTCCTTCTCATATTTGATATGGAACCTCCTCTGTTCCAACTCACATCCATAATCCCTTGTCCTATCATTAGATGACACTGAGAATAGCCTGGACCCATCCTCCTGACACCTGCCCTTCACGTATTTATCAACATTAATGAGGTCACCCCTCAGGCTCCTTGTTTCCCAGCTCCAGAGCCCCAGCTCCCTCAGCCTTTCCTCAGCAGGGAGATGCTCCCTCCCTCCATCATCTCTGTGGCTCTGCGCTGGACTCTCTCCAGCAGCTCTGTCCCCTTCTGCAACAGAAGGGCTGAGAACTGGATACGATATCCTAGATGTGGTCTCATTAGCATCTGGTGAGATTCCTGTTGCTCAGCCACTCAAACAGTACACTGAATAGATTTGGACCCTAATGGCCATGTTCCTGTGCAACTGGATCTAGGGCATCCTGCTGTGGCAGGGGGACCGGAGGGGATGATCATTCAAGGTCCCTTCCAATCCCTAACGCTCTGTGATATCATTATCACTCCTGTACCAATGCATTTACACCTTAACACCTTTACCACTCAAGTGATAAATTGGGGTTTTTTTAATCCTTTTTTTAAAAAATTTGATTTTTCAGGCAAAAAACAGTATAAAAAACCCCTGTATTTGACTTAGTACAGGAAGAAATCAATCTAAGAACTAATCATTAGTGTCATATGCTTTACAGTTCAATTAAGAAGAAAGGAAATTTGCTTTGGTCCTATAAAGAAAAAGGAAAAATAACCAAAAACTGATAGTGAAGATCACTAATGGCCTCCATTAAGATGGCGTTGGATGTTATTTCTCAAATCGCCCATGTTTTCTCCTCAACAACAACAGTCTACAACGTAAAACATAATGTGAGCCTTAGAATGCAGGATGGTAAAGGCCAAGATGGAAAATACCCCTAGGGAAGATTTCCATTATTTTTGACGTATTAAATGCCTTCTGCTTTTATTCATGGGTTGTAGACAAAAAGGAAAGGTTTGTCTGCTGAATTTAGCTGCTGGTTCTTCTCTGTAAAATGACAATTTTTATTTCACGCTGTGACAGACTGCTGGGGAAGGAGTGGGGAGTAAACCCTAGTCCATAGGCAGAGACATTATAACAAGCTTCCTTGTAACCCTACGCAGGCTCAGGTCTGCACATTGAGTTTTATTTCACCTGCTAAATTTGACAGGAGAGTGGTTAGAGCTTTGGCCTTTCTGACAGTAACATAGACAGCCTTCTGCAGAACTAGAATTTCAACCATATTACCAACAAAATCCTAAAATCAGAGAACAACATTTAAACGTCCAGATTACATTCTTTGCCATGGGCAGGGACATTATGCATTAGACCAGGTTGCACAAAGCCCCATCAAAGCTGATCTTGAACACTTCCATCCACAATTCTTTGGGCAACCTGTTCCACAGACTTGCAAGGCTCATAATAAAAACATTCTTTGGTTATAGAATATAGGAATCTAGCCTCTCTTATAATAAAACTATTATCCCCTTCTCCTGTCACAACAGGCCTTGCTAAAAAGCCTCTGTACAGCTTTCTTATAAGCTTTGGCTTATAGGGCTGGAGCAGCCCTCTGAGCTGATCCAGCCCAGCCCAGGACCTAACATCACCACAGCAGCCAGACCAGGGCACTGAGGGCCACAGCCAGGCTGGCCTTCAACACCTCCAGGGATGGGGACTCCACCACTGCCCTGGGCAGTCCAGTCCATGCTCTGATCACCCCTTCTGTGAGGAAGGTCTTCCTAACATCCAACCTAACCCTCCCTGGCGCAACTTCAGGCCCTGCTCTCTCATCCTGGCGCTAGAACTTACACATCAGTTAACACACTTCACAGGGTAAATGAGTTTATTATCATTTCTCAGTTGCCCAGTAACATTAGGGAAACTGGAAAGCTTCTGAGCTGCTTCTACTAGCAAAGCAGCTGGATTTCAGAAACATTGGAAAAGTACAAACTAAGCTTTTTCATGAAAGCAGTTTGAGAACTGTACTAGGTAGAATTAACACATTGACAACAGTTTCACTTATGTTCGTAGAATCACAGAATCATCCTAGTTGGAAAAGACCCTTGGGATCATCAAGCCCAACCATCTACCCTACTCTTCAAGTTCACTCCTAAACCAGATCCCCCAATACCACATCTAAGCGAAAAAACACATACATCCAGCCCCAAAATTACACAGAGCATGTTCCAAGCTTCATTGCCTGCATTCTTCCATGACCCCCTCTTCACATTTCATGCACAAGCCCCCTTCTTCTCATATAAAGCCTGCTCCCTGAGCGTGTAACTGCATTTGTGGATGTTTCCACAAAAATACTGCATAAAGCACAAGGCAAGCTGTAATTCTTCATTGGAGAGACCCTCTTAGTTTGCATTTCAGTACTTTAGTTGTCACTGTGGGCAGCTTTTGTTTACAATGTACCCTGTGGTGCAGTAAGCACTACTGGTCATAGACCCTGAAGAGGAATTTAAATGCATATATATTAAAAAAATATTAAGCAATGAACACCTGCTGAAGCTATTAGTGTTCAGATTACTGAGGTAGGTTTATGTAATGCTAGAAAGAAGTGTGGCTGGCACACAGAGATGTGAGATTCTCCCCCTCTACTCTGCTCTGGTGAGACCTTACCTGGAGTCCTGTGTCCAGCTCTGGAGACCTCAATACAGGACAGGCATGGATCTGATGGAACAGGTCCAGAGAAGGCCATGAAAATGAATCTCGCAGGCAGACGAAAGGACCGAAGCTGGCCAGGCACCTCCTACCACTGCCAAGGGCCAGACTAAGGCTGGCCTCTGTGTTGGTCACCAAGAAGAACCTTTAGGTCCTCTGCTGGTTGCAACCCAGTAGGCTCTGAGCAGTGGGGACACAGGCCAGTGTCACCTTCATGTGAGGGATGGTCCCCTCTGTTGTCAGAGGCCCATCCAGGAGGGAAGGCTGGGCTCATGAGGAGCTCTGGAGGGGCCTTAACAGCCTTAAGTACCTGCAGCTGGGCCCTGAGGGGCCTTAACAGTCTTGAGGGGCTACCTTGGGCCCTGAGGGGCTGCAGCTGGGCCCTGAAGGGCCTTAACAGTCCTGAGGAGCTGCCTTGGGCCCTGAGGGGCTGCAGCTGGGCCCTGAGGGGCTGCAGCTGGGCCCTGAGGGGCCTTAACAGTCCTGAGGGGCTGCCTTGGGCCCTGAAGCGTTGCCCTGAGCCCTGAGGGGCCTTAACAGTCCCAAGGGGCTGCTTTGGGCCCTGAGGGGCTGCAGCTGGGCCCTGAAGGGCCTTAACAGTCCTGAGGGGCTGCCTTGGGCCCTGAGGGGCAGCTCCTGGGCCCTGAGGGGGCCTTAACAGCCCCGACTGGCTGCACCTGGGCCTTAACAGCCCTGACTGGCTGCACCTGGGCCTTAACAGCCCCGATTGGCTGCCCCTGGGCCTTAACAGCCCCGATTGGCTGCCCCTGGGCCTTAACAGCCCCGCTTGGCTGCCCCTGGGCCTTAACAGCCCCGACTGGCTGCACCCGGGGCCTGG